>JAWIZW010000139.1:0-63111 GCA_034703905.1 Chenopodium berlandieri | reverse complement strand
AAAAAGCTTTGTTTGAATGTGTTTGACTTTCATTTGATTCAATTAGCTTTGTTTTATTGTTTTTGACTTTCATTTGATTTAATTAGCTTTGTAGAATGCATTTGACTTTCATTTGATTCAATATGCTTTGTAAAAATGCATTTGACTTTCATTTGATTCAAATAGCTTCTTTGAATGCATTTGACTTTCATTTGATTCAAAAAGCTTTGTTTGAATGTGTTTGACTTTCATTTGATTACAATTAGCTTTGTTTGAATGTGTTTGACTTTCATTTGATTTAATTAGCTTTGTAGAATGCATTTGGCTTTAATTTTGAATCAAAAACTTTGTTTGAATGAGTTTGGCTTTTATTTGAATCAATTAGCTTTGTTTGAATGTGTTTGACTTTCATTTGATTTAATTAGCTTTGTAGAATGCATTTGGCTTTCATTTGATTCAATATGATTTGTAGAATGCATTTGACTTTCATTTGATTCAAATAGCTTCTTTGAATGTATTTCTATTTAATTTGATTCAAAAAGCTTTGTTTGAATGTGTTTAACTTTCATTTGAATCAATTAGCTTTGTTTTAATGTGGTTGACTTTCATTTGATTTAATTAGCTTTATAAAATGCATTTGACTCTCATTTGATTCAATTAGCTTTGTTGAATGCATTTGACTTTTATTTGATTTAAAAAGCTTTGTTTGAATGTGTTTGACTTTCTTTTGATTCAATTAGCTTTGTAGAATGCATTAATTTGATTCAAATAGCGTTGTGTGATTGTGTTTGACTTTCATTTGATTAAATTAGCTTTGTTGAATGCATTTGACTTTCATTAGATTCATAAAGTTTTGTTTGAATGTGTTTGACTTTCATTTGATTCAATTAGCTTTGTAGAATGCATTAGACTTTCATTTGATTCAATTAGCTTTGTTTGAATGCTTTTCACTTTCAATTGATTCAATTAGCTTTGTAGAATGCATTTGACTTTCATTTGATTAAATTAGGTTTTTGGAATGCATTTGACTTTCATATGATTCAAAAACCTTTGTTTGAATGTGTTTGACTTTTATTTGAATCAATTAGCTATGTTTGAATGTGTTTTACTTTCATTTGATTTAATTATCTTTGTAGAATGCTTTTGACTTTCATTTGATTCAATTAGCTTTGATGAATGCATTTGACTTTCATTTGATTCAAAAATCTTTGTTTGAATGTGTTTGACTTTCATTTGATTCAATTGGCGTTGTAGAATGCATTAGACTTTCATTTGATTCAATTAGCTTTGTTTGATTGTGTTTGACTTTCATTTGATTCAATTAGCTTTGTCGAATGCATTTGACTTTCATTTGATTCAAAAAGCTTTGTTTGAATGTGTTTGACTTTCATTTGATTCAATTAGCTTTGTAGAATGCATTAGAGTTTCATTTGATTCAAATAGCGTTGTGTGATTGTGTTTGACTTTCATTTGATTAAATTAGCTTTGTTGAATGCATTTGACTTTCATTAGATTCATAAAGTTTTGTTTGAATGTGTTTGACTTTCATTTGATTCAATTAGCTTTGTAAAATGCATTTGACTTTCATTTGATTAAATTAGCTTTGTGGAATGCATTTGACTTTCATATGATTTAAAAAGCTTTGTTTGAATATGTTTGACTTTTATTTGAATCAATTAGCTATGTTTGAATGTGTTTTACTTTCATTTGATTTAATTTGCTTTGTAGAATGCATTTGAATTTCATTTGATACAATTAGCTTTATTGAATGCATTTTACTTTGATTTGATTCAAAAAGCTTTGTTTGAATGTGTTTGACTTTCATTTGATTCAATTGGCGTTGTAGAATGCATTAGACATTAATTTGATTCAATTAGCTTTGTTTGATTGTGCTTGACTTTCATTTGATTCAATATGCTTTGTAGAATGCATTTGACTTTCATTTGATTTAAATAGCTTTGTTTGAATGTGTTTGATTTTCATTTGATACAATTAGCTTTATAGAATGCATTAGACTTTCATTTGATTCAAAAACCATTGTTTGAATGTGTTTGACTTTCATTTGATTCAATTACCTTTGTTTGAATGTGTTTTACTTTTATTAGATTCAATTAGCTCTGTAGAATGCATTTGACTTTCATTTGATTCACTTAGCTTTGTTAAATGCATTTTACTTTCATACGATTCAAAAGCTTTGTTTGAATGAGTTTGACTTTCATTTGATTCAATTAGCTTTGTTGAAAGCATTTCACTTTCATTTGATTCAAAATGCTTTGTTTGAATGTGTTTGACTTTCATTTGATTCAATTAGCTTTTAAAATGCATTTGACTTTCATTTGACTTTATTAGCTTTGTTGTATGCACATGACTTTAATTTTGATTCAAAAACTTTGTTTGAATGAGTCTGACTTTCATTTGAATCAATTAGCTTTGTTTGAATGTGTTTGACTTTCATTTGATTTAATTAGCTTGATAGAATGCATTTGACTTTCATTTGATTCAATGAGCTTTGTTGAAAGCATTTGACTTTCTTTTGATAAAAAAAGCTTTGTTTGAATGTGGTTGACTTTCATTTGATTCAATTAGCTTTGTTTTATTGTGTTTGACTTTCATTTGATTTAATTAGCTTTGTAGAATGCATTTGACTTTCATTTGATTCAATATGATTTGAAAAATGCATCTGACTTTCATTTGATTCAAATAGCTTCTTTGGATGCATTTGACTTTTAATATGATTAAAAAAGCTTTGTTTGAATGTGTTTGATTTTCATTTGATACAATTAGCTTTGTTTGAATGTGTTTGACTTTCATTTGATTTAATTAGATTTGTAGAATGCATTTGGCTTTCGTTTGATTCAATATGATTTGTAGAATGCATTTGACTTTCATTTGATTCAAATAGCTTCTTTGAATGCATTTGACTTTAATTTGATTCAAAAAGCTTTTTTTGAATGTGTTTGACTTTCATTTGAATCAATTAGCTTTGTTTTAATGTGTTTGACTTTCATTTGATTTAATTAGCTTTATAAAATGCATTTGACTCTCATTTGATTCACTTAGCTTTGTTGAATGCATTTGACTTTTATTTGATTTAAAAAGCTTTGTTTGAATGTGTTTGACTTTCTCTTGATTCAATTAGCTTTGTAGAATGCATTAGACTTTCATTTGATTCAAATAGCGTTGTGTGATTGTGTTTGACTTTCATTTGATTAAATTAGCTTTGTTGAATGCATTTCACTTTCATTAGATTCATAAAGTTTTGTTTGAATGTGTTTGACTTTCATTTGATTCAATTAGCTTTGTAGAATGCATTAGACTTTCATTTGATTCAATTAGCTTTGTTTGAATGCTTTTCACTTTCAATTGATTCAATTAGCTTTGTAGAATGCATTTGACTTTCATTTGGTTAAATTAGGTTTTTGGAATGCATTTGACTTTTAATATGATTAAAAAAGCTTTGTTTGAATGTGTTTGATTTTCATTTGATACAATTAGCTTTGTTTGAATGTGTTTGACTTTCATTTGATTTAATTAGCTTTGTAGAATGCATTTGGCTTTCGTTTGATTCAATATGATTTGTAGAATGCATTTGACTTTCATTTGATTCAAATAGCTTCTTTGAATGCATTTGACTTTAATTTGATTCAAAAAGCTTTGTTTGAATGTGTTTGACTTTCATTTGAATCAATTAGCTTTGTTTTAATGTGTTTGACTTTCATTTGATTTAATTAGCTTTATAAAATGCATTTGACTCTCATTTAATTCAATTAGCTTTGTTGAATGCATTTGACTTTCATTTGATTTAAAAAGCTTTGTTTGAATGTGTTTGACTTTCTTTTGATTCAATTAGCTTTGTAGAATGCATTAGACTTTCATTTGATTCAAATAGCGTTGTGTGATTGTGTTTGACTTTCATTTGATTAAATTAGCTTTGTTGAATGCATTTGACTTTCATTAGATTCATAAAGTTTTGTTTGAATGTGTTTGACTTTCATTTGATTCAGTTAGGTTTGTATAATGCATTAGACTTTCATTTGATTCAATTAGCTTTGCTTGAATGCTTTTCACTTTCAATTGATTCAATTAGCTTTGTAGAATGCATTTGACTTTCATTTGATTAAATTAGGTTTTTGGAATGCATTTGACTTTCATATGATTCAAAAACCTTTGTTTGAATGTGTTTGACTCTTATTTGAATCAATTAGCTATGTTTGAATGTGTTTTACTTTCATTTGATTTAATTATCTTTGTAGAATGCTTTTGACTTTTATTTGATTCAATTAGCTTTGATGAATGCATTTGACTTTCATTTGATTCAAAAATCTTTGTTTGAATGTGTTTGACTTTCATTTGATTCAATTGGCGTTGTAGAATGCATTAGACTTTCATTTGATTCAATTAGCTTTGTTTGACTGTGTTTGACTTTCATTTGATTCAATTAGCTTTGTTGAATGTATTTGACTTTCATTTGATTCAAAAAGCTTTGTTTTAATGTGTTTGACTTTCATTTGATTCAATTAGCTTTGTAGAATGCATTAGAGTTTCATTTGATTCAAATAGCGTTGTGTGATTGTGTTTGACTTTCATTTGATTAAATTAGCTTTGTTGAATGCATTTGACTTTCATTAGATTCATAAAGTTTTGTTTGAATGTGTTTGACTTTCATTTGATTCAATTAGCTTTGTAAAATGCATTTGACTTTCATGTGATTAAATTAGCTTTGTGGAATGCATTTGACTTTCATATGATTTAAAAAGCTTTGTTTGAATATGTTTGACTTTTATTTGAATCAATTAGCTATGTTTGAATGTGTTTTACTTTCATTTGATTTAATTTGCTTTGTAGAATGCATTTCAATTTCATTTGATACAATTAGCTTTATTGAATGCATTTTACTTTCATTTGATTCAAAAAGCTTTGTTTGAATGTGTTTGACTTTTATTTGATTCAATTGGCGTTGTAGAATGCATTAGACATTAATTTGATTCAATTAGCTTTGTTTGATTGTGCTTGACTTTCATTTGATTCAATATGCTTTGTAGAATGCATTTGACTTTCATTTGATTTAAAAAGCTTTGTTTGAATGTGTTTGATTTTCATTTGATACAATTAGCTTTATAGAATGCATTAGACTTTCATTTGATTCAAAAACCATTGTTTGAATGTGTTTGACTTTCATTTGATTCAATTACCTTTGTTTGAATGTGTTTTACTTTTATTAGATTCAATTAGCTCTGTAGAATGCATTTGACTTTCATTTGATTCACTTAGCTTTGTTAAATGCATTTTACTTTCATACGATTCAAAAAGCTTTGTTTGAATGAGTTTGACTTTCATTTGATTCAATTAGCTTTGTTGAAAGCATTTCACTTTCATTTGATTCAAAATGCTTTGTTTGAATGTGTTTGACTTTCATTTGATTCAATTAGCTTTTAAAATGCATTTGACTTTCATTTGACTTTATTAGCTTTGTTGTATGCACATGACTTTAATTTTGATTCAAAAACTTTGTTTGAATGAGTCTGACTTTCATTTGAATCAATTAGCTTTGTTTGAATGTGTTTGACTTTCATTTGATTTAATTAGCTTGATAGAATGCATTTGACTTTCATTTTTTTCAATGAGCTTTGTTGAAAGCATTTGACTTTCTTTTGATAAAAAAAGCTTTGTTTGAATGTGGTTGACTTTCATTTGATTCAATTAGCTTTGTTTTATTGTGTTTGACTTTCATTTGATTTAATTAGCTTTGTAGAATGCATTTGACTTTCATTTGATTCAATATGATTTGAAAAATGCATCTGACTTTCATTTGATTCAAATAGCTTCTTTGGATGCATTTGACTTTTAATATGATTAAAAAAGCTTTGTTTGAATGTGTTTGATTTTCATTTGATACAATTAGCTTTGTTTGAATGTGTTTGACTTTCATTTGATTTAATTAGATTTGTAGAATGCATTTGGCTTTCGTTTGATTCAATATGATTTGTAGAATGCATTTGACTTTCATTTGATTCAAATAGCTTCTTTGAATGCATTTGACTTTAATTTGATTCAAAAAGCTTTTTTTGAATGTGTTTGACTTTCATTTGAATCAATTAGCTTTGTTTTAATGTGTTTGACTTTCATTTGATTTAATTAGCTTTATAAAATGCATTTGACTCTCATTTGATTCACTTAGCTTTGTTGAATGCATTTGACTTTTATTTGATTTAAAAAGCTTTGTTTGAATGTGTTTGACTTTCTCTTGATTCAATTAGCTTTGTAGAATGCATTAGACTTTCATTTGATTCAAATAGCGTTGTGTGATTGTGTTTGACTTTCATTTGATTAAATTAGCTTTGTTGAATGCATTTCACTTTCATTAGATTCATAAAGTTTTGTTTGAATGTGTTTGACTTTCATTTGATTCAATTAGCTTTGTAGAATGCATTAGACTTTCATTTGATTCAATTAGCTTTGTTTGAATGCTTTTCACTTTCAATTGATTCAATTAGCTTTGTAGAATGCATTTGACTTTCATTTGGTTAAATTAGGTTTTTGGAATGCATTTGACTTTTAATATGATTAAAAAAGCTTTGTTTGAATGTGTTTGATTTTCATTTGATACAATTAGCTTTGTTTGAATGTGTTTGACTTTCATTTGATTTAATTAGCTTTGTAGAATGCATTTGGCTTTCGTTTGATTCAATATGATTTGTAGAATGCATTTGACTTTCATTTGATTCAAATAGCTTCTTTGAATGCATTTGACTTTAATTTGATTCAAAAAGCTTTGTTTGAATGTGTTTGACTTTCATTTGAATCAATTAGCTTTGTTTTAATGTGTTTGACTTTCATTTGATTTAATTAGCTTTATAAAATGCATTTGACTCTCATTTAATTCAATTAGCTTTGTTGAATGCATTTGACTTTCATTTGATTTAAAAAGCTTTGTTTGAATGTGTTTGACTTTCTTTTGATTCAATTAGCTTTGTAGAATGCATTAGACTTTCATTTGATTCAAATAGCGTTGTGTGATTGTGTTTGACTTTCATTTGATTAAATTAGCTTTGTTGAATGCATTTGACTTTCATTAGATTCATAAAGTTTTGTTTGAATGTGTTTGACTTTCATTTGATTCAGTTAGGTTTGTAGAATGCATTAGACTTTCATTTGATTCAATTAGCTTTGCTTGAATGCTTTTCACTTTCAATTGATTCAATTAGCTTTGTAGAATGCATTTGACTTTCATTTGATTAAATTAGGTTTTTGGAATGCATTTGACTTTCATATGATTCAAAAACCTTTGTTTGAATGTGTTTGACTCTTATTTGAATCAATTAGCTATGTTTGAATGTGTTTTACTTTCATTTGATTTAATTATCTTTGTAGAATGCTTTTGACTTTTATTTGATTCAATTAGCTTTGATGAATGCATTTGACTTTCATTTGATTCAAAAATCTTTGTTTGAATGTGTTTGACTTTCATTTGATTCAATTGGCGTTGTAGAATGCATTAGACTTTCATTTGATTCAATTAGCTTTGTTTGACTGTGTTTGACTTTCATTTGATTCAATTAGCTTTGTTGAATGTATTTGACTTTCATTTGATTCAAAAAGCTTTGTTTTAATGTGTTTGACTTTCATTTGATTCAATTAGCTTTGTAGAATGCATTAGAGTTTCATTTGATTCAAATAGCGTTGTGTGATTGTGTTTGACTTTCATTTGATTAAATTAGCTTTGTTGAATGCATTTGACTTTCATTAGATTCATAAAGTTTTGTTTGAATGTGTTTGACTTTCATTTGATTCAATTAGCTTTGTAAAATGCATTTGACTTTCATTTGATTAAATTAGCTTTGTGGAATGCATTTGACTTTCATATGATTTAAAAAGCTTTGTTTGAATATGTTTGACTTTTATTTGAATCAATTAGCTATGTTTGAATGTGTTTTACTTTCATTTGATTTAATTTGCTTTGTAGAATGCATTTCAATTTCATTTGATACAATTAGCTTTATTGAATGCATTTTACTTTCATTTGATTCAAAAAGCTTTGTTTGAATGTGTTTGACTTTTATTTGATTCAATTGGCGTTGTAGAATGCATTAGACATTAATTTGATTCAATTAGCTTTGTTTGATTGTGCTTGACTTTCATTTGATTCAATATGCTTTGTAGAATGCATTTGACTTTCATTTGATTTAAAAAGCTTTGTTTGAATGTGTTTGATTTTCATTTGATACAATTAGCTTTATAGAATGCATTAGACTTTCATTTGATTCAAAAACCATTGTTTGAATGTGTTTGACTTTCATTTGATTCAATTACCTTTGTTTGAATGTGTTTTACTTTTATTAGATTCAATTAGCTCTGTAGAATGCATTTGACTTTCATTTGATTCACTTAGCTTTGTTAAATGCATTTTACTTTCATACGATTCAAAAAGCTTTGTTTGAATGAGTTTGACTTTCATTTGATTCAATTAGCTTTGTTGAAAGCATTTCACTTTCATTTGATTCAAAATGCTTTGTTTGAATGTGTTTGACTTTCATTTGATTCAATTAGCTTTTAAAATGCATTTGACTTTCATTTGACTTTATTAGCTTTGTTGTATGCACATGACTTTAATTTTGATTCAAAAACTTTGTTTGAATGAGTCTGACTTTCATTTGAATCAATTAGCTTTGTTTGAATGTGTTTGACTTTCATTTGATTTAATTAGCTTGATAGAATGCATTTGACTTTCATTTGATTCAATGAGCTTTGTTGAAAGCATTTGACTTTCTTTTGATAAAAAAGCTTTGTTTGAATGTGGTTGACTTTCATTTGATTCAATTAGCTTTGTTTTATTGTGTTTGACTTTCATTTGATTTAATTAGCTTTGTAGAATGCATTTGACTTTCATTTGATTCAATATGATTTGAAAAATGCATCTGACTTTCATTTGATTCAAATAGCTTCTTTGGATGCATTTGACTTTTAATATGATTAAAAAAGCTTTGTTTGAATGTGTTTGATTTTCATTTGATACAATTAGCTTTGTTTGAATGTGTTTGACTTTCATTTGATTTAATTAGCTTTGTAGAATGCATTTGGCTTTAATTTTGAATCAAAAACTTTGTTTGAATGAGTTTGGCTTTTATTTGAATCAATTAGCTTTGTTTGAATGTGTTTGACTTTCATTTGATTTAATTAGCTTTGTAGAATGCATTTGGCTTTCATTTGATTCAATATGATTTGTAGAATGCATTTGACTTTCATTTGATTCAAATAGCTTCTTTGAATGTATTTTACTTTAATTTGATTCAAAAAGCTTTGTTTGAATGTGTTTAACTTTCATTTGAATCAATTAGCTTTGTTTTAATGTGTTTGACTTTCATTTGATTTAATTAGCTTTATAAAATGCATTTGACTCTCATTTGATTCAATTAGCTTTGTTGAATGCATTTGACTTTTATTTGATTTAAAAAGCTTTGTTTGAATGTGTTTGACTTTCTTTTGATTCAATTAGCTTTGTAGAATGCATTAGACTTTCATTTGATTCAAATAGCGTTGTGTGATTGTGTTTGACTTTCATTTGATTAAATTAGCTTTGTTGAATGCATTTGACTTTCATTAGATTCATAAAGTTTTGTTTGAATGTGTTTGACTTTCATTTGATTCAATTAGCTTTGTAGAATGCATTAGACTTTCATTTGTTTCAATTAGCTTTGTTTGAATGCTTTTCACTTTCAATTGATTCAATTAGCTTTGTAGAATGCATTTGACTTTCATTTGATTAAATTAGGTTTTTGGAATGCATTTGACTTTCATATGATTCAAAAACCTTTGTTTGAATGTGTTTGACTTTTATTTGAATCAATTAGCTATGTTTGAATGTGTTTTACTTTCATTTGATTTAATTTTCTTTGTAGAATGCTTTTGACTTTCATTTGATTCAATTAGCTTTGATGAATGCATTTGATTTTCATTTGATTCAAAAATTTTTGTTTGAATGTGTTTGACTTTCATTTGATTCAATTGGCGTTGTAGAATGCATTAGACTTTCATTTGATTCAATTAGCTTTGTTTGATTGTGTTTGACTTTCATTTGATTCAATTAGCTTTGTCGAATGCATTTGACTTTCATTTGATTCAAAAAGCTTTGTTTGAATGTGTTTGACTTTCATTTGATTCAATTAGCTTTGTAGAATGCATTAGAGTTTCATTTGATTCAAATAGCGTTGTGTGATTGTGTTTGACTTTCATTGATTAAATTAGCTTTGTTGAATGCATTTGACTTTCATTAGATTCATAAAGTTTTGTTTGAATGTGTTTGACTTTCATTTGATTCAATTAGCTTTGTAAAATGCATTTGACTTTCATTTGATTAAATTAGCTTTGTGGAATGCATTTGACTTTCATATGATTTAAAAAGCTTTGTTTGAATATGTTTGACTTTTATTTGAATCAATTAGCTATGTTTGAATGTGTTTTACTTTCATTTGATTTAATTTGCTTTGTAGAATGCATTTGAATTTCATTTGATACAATTAGCTTTATTGAATGCATTTTACTTTGATTTGATTCAAAAAGCTTTGTTTGAATGTGTTTGACTTTCATTTGATTCAATTGGCGTTGTAGAATGCATTAGACATTCATTTGATTCAATTAGCTTTGTTTGATTGTGCTTGACTTTCATTTGATTCAATATGCTTTGTAGAATGCATTTGACTTTCATTTGATTTAAATAGCTTTGTTTGAATGTGTTTGATTTTCATTTGATACAATTAGCTTTATAGAATGCATTAGACTTTCATTTGATTCCAAAACCATTGTTTGAATGTGTTTGACTTTCATTTGATTCAATTACCTTTGTTTGAATGTGTTTGACTTTTATTAGATTCAATTAGCTTTGTAGAATGCATTTGACTTTCATTTGATTCCCTTAGCTTTGTTAAATGCATTTTACTTTCATACGATTCAAAAAGCTTTGTTTGAATGAGTTTGTCTTTCATTTGATTCAATTAGGTTTGTTGAAAGCATTTCACTTTCATTTGATTCAAAATGCTTTGTTTGAATGTGTTTGACTTTCATTTGATTCAATTAGCTTAGCATTTGACTTTCATTTGACTTTATTAGCTTTGTTGTATGCATATGACTTTAATTTTGATTCAAAAACTTTGTTTGAATGAGTTTGACTTTCATTTGAATCAATTAGCTTTGTTTGAATGTGTTTGACTTTCATTTGATTTAATTAGCTTTATAGAATGCATTTGACTTTAATTTGATTCAATGAGCTTTGTTGAAAGCATTTGACTTTCTTTTGATTAAAAAAGCTTTGTTTGAATGTGGTTGACTTTCATTTGATTCAATTAGCTTTGTTTTATTGTGTTTGACTTTCATTTGATTTAATTAGCTTTGTAGAATGCATTTGACTTTCATTTGATTCAATATGATTTGAAAAATGCATCTGACTTTCATTTGATTCAAATAGCTTCTTTGAATGCATTTGACTTTTAATATGATTCAAAAAGCTTTGTTTGAAAGTGTTTGACTTTCATTTGATTTAATTAGCTTTTTAGAATGCATTTGACTTTCATTTGACTTTATTAGCTTTGTAGAATGCATATGACTTTAATTTTGAATCAATAACTTTGTTTGAATGAGTTTGGCTTTTATTTGAATCAATTAGCTTTGTTTGAATGTGTTTGACTTTCATTTGATTTAATTAGCTTTGTAGAATGCATTTGGCTTTCATTTGATTCAATATGATTTGTAGAATGCATTTGACTTTCATTTGATTCAAATAGCTTCTTTGAATGCATTTCACTTTAATTTGATTCAAAAAGCTTTGTTTGAATGTGTTTAACTTTCATTTGAATCAATTAGCTTTGTTTTAATGTGTTTGACTTTCATTTGATTTAATTAGCTTTATAAAATGCATTTGACTCTCATTTGATTCAATTAGCTGTGTTGAATGCATTTGACTTTTATTTGATTTAAAAAGCTTTGTTTGAATGTGTTTGACTTTCTTTTGATTCAATTAGCTTTGTAGAATGCATTAGACTTTCATTTGATTCAAATAGCGTTGTGTGATTGTGTTTGACTTTCATTTGATTAAATTAGCTTTGTTGAATGCATTTGACTTTCATTAGATTCATAAAGTTTTATTTGAATGTGTTTGACTTTCATTTGATTCAATTAGCTTTGTAGAATGCATTAGACTTTCATTTGATTCAATTAGCTTTGTTTGAATGCTTTTCACTTTCAATTGATTCAATTAGCTTTGTAGAATAAATTTGACTTTCATTTGATTAAATTAGGTTTTTGGAATGCATTTGACTTTCATATGATTCAAAAACCTTTGTTTGAATGTATTTGACTTTTATTTGAATCAATTAGCTATGTTTGAATGTGTTTTACTTTCATTTGATTTAATTATCTTTGTAGAATGCTTTTGACTTTCATTTGATTCAATTAGCTTTGATGAATTCATTTGACTTTCATTTGATTCAAAAATCTTTGTTTGAATGTGTTTGACTTTCATTTGATTCAATTGACGTTGTAGAATGCATTAGACTTTCATTTGATTCAATTAGCTTTGTTTGACTGTGTTTGACTTTCATTTGATTCAATTAGCTTTGTTGAATGTATTTGACTTTCATTTGATTCAAAAGGCTTTGTTTGAATGTGTTTGACTTTCATTTGATTCAATTAGCTTTGTAGAATGCATTAGAGTTTCATTTGATTCAAATAGCGTTGTGTGATTGTGTTTGACTTTCATTTGATTAAATTAGCTTTGTTGAATGAATTTGACTTTCATTAGATTCATAAAGTTTTGTTTGAATGTGTTTGACTTTCATTTGATTCAATTAGCTTTGTAAAATGCATTTGACTTTCATTTGATTAAATTAGCTTTGTGGAATGCATTTGACTTTCATATGATTTAAAATGCTTTGTTTGAATATGTTTGACTTTTATTTGAATCAATTAGCTATGTTTGAATGTGTTTTACTTTCATTTGATTTAATTTGCTTTGTAGAATGCATTTGAATTTCATTTGATACAATTAGCTTTATTGAATGCATTTTACTTTGATTTGATTCAAAAAGCTTTGTTTGAATGTGTTTGACTTTCATTTGATTCAATTGGCGTTGTAGAATGCATTAGACATTCATTTGATTCAATTAGCTTTGTTTGATTGTGCTTGACTTTCATTTGATTCAATATGCTTTGTAGAATGCATTTGACTTTCATTTGATTTAAATAGCTTTGTTTGAATGTGTTTGATTTTCATTTGATACAATTAGCTTTATAGAATGCATTAGACTTTCATTTGATTCCAAAACCATTGTTTGAATGTGTTTGACTTTCATTTGATTCAATTACCTTTGTTTGAATGTGTTTGACTTTTATTAGATTCAATTAGCTTTGTAGAATGCATTTGACTTTCATTTGATTCCCTTAGCTTTGTTAAATGCATTTTACTTTCATACGATTCAAAAAGCTTTGTTTGAATGAGTTTGTCTTTCATTTGATTCAATTAGGTTTGTTGAAAGCATTTCACTTTCATTTGATTCAAAATGCTTTGTTTGAATGTGTTTGACTTTCATTTGATTCAATTAGCTTAGCATTTGACTTTCATTTGACTTTATTAGCTTTGTTGTATGCATATGACTTTAATTTTGATTCAAAAACTTTGTTTGAATGAGTTTGACTTTCATTTGAATCAATTAGCTTTGTTTGAATGTGTTTGACTTTCATTTGATTTAATTAGCTTTATAGAATGCATTTGACTTTAATTTGATTCAATGAGCTTTGTTGAAAGCATTTGACTTTCTTTTGATTAAAAAAGCTTTGTTTGAATGTGGTTGACTTTCATTTGATTCAATTAGCTTTGTTTTATTGTGTTTGACTTTCATTTGATTTAATTAGCTTTGTAGAATGCATTTGACTTTCATTTGATTCAATATGATTTGAAAAATGCATCTGACTTTCATTTGATTCAAATAGCTTCTTTGAATGCATTTGACTTTTAATATGATTCAAAAAGCTTTGTTTGAAAGTGTTTGACTTTCATTTGATTTAATTAGCTTTTTAGAATGCATTTGACTTTCATTTGACTTTATTAGCTTTGTAGAATGCATATGACTTTAATTTTGAATCAATAACTTTGTTTGAATGAGTTTGGCTTTTATTTGAATCAATTAGCTTTGTTTGAATGTGTTTGACTTTCATTTGATTTAATTAGCTTTGTAGAATGCATTTGGCTTTCATTTGATTCAATATGATTTGTAGAATGCATTTGACTTTCATTTGATTCAAATAGCTTCTTTGAATGCATTTCACTTTAATTTGATTCAAAAAGCTTTGTTTGAATGTGTTTAACTTTCATTTGAATCAATTAGCTTTGTTTTAATGTGTTTGACTTTCATTTGATTTAATTAGCTTTATAAAATGCATTTGACTCTCATTTGATTCAATTAGCTGTGTTGAATGCATTTGACTTTTATTTGATTTAAAAAGCTTTGTTTGAATGTGTTTGACTTTCTTTTGATTCAATTAGCTTTGTAGAATGCATAAGACTTTCATTTGATTCAAATAGCGTTGTGTGATTGTGTTTGACTTTCATTTGATTAAATTAGCTTTGTTGAATGCATTTGACTTTCATTAGATTCATAAAGTTTTATTTGAATGTGTTTGACTTTCATTTGATTCAATTAGCTTTGTAGAATGCATTAGACTTTCATTTGATTCAATTAGCTTTGTTTGAATGCTTTTCACTTTCAATTGATTCAATTAGCTTTGTAGAATAAATTTGACTTTCATTTGATTAAATTAGGTTTTTGGAATGCATTTGACTTTCATATGATTCAAAAACCTTTGTTTGAATGTATTTGACTTTTATTTGAATCAATTAGCTATGTTTGAATGTGTTTTACTTTCATTTGATTTAATTATCTTTGTAGAATGCTTTTGACTTTCATTTGATTCAATTAGCTTTGATGAATTCATTTGACTTTCATTTGATTCAAAAATCTTTGTTTGAATGTGTTTGACTTTCATTTGATTCAATTGACGTTGTAGAATGCATTAGACTTTCATTTGATTCAATTAGCTTTGTTTGACTGTGTTTGACTTTCATTTGATTCAATTAGCTTTGTTGAATGTATTTGACTTTCATTTGATTCAAAAGGCTTTGTTTGAATGTGTTTGACTTTCATTTGATTCAATTAGCTTTGTAGAATGCATTAGAGTTTCATTTGATTCAAATAGCGTTGTGTGATTGTGTTTGACTTTCATTTGATTAAATTAGCTTTGTTGAATGAATTTGACTTTCATTAGATTCATAAAGTTTTGTTTGAATGTGTTTGACTTTCATTTGATTCAATTAGCTTTGTAAAATGCATTTGACTTTCATTTGATTAAATTAGCTTTGTGGAATGCATTTGACTTTCATATGATTTAAAATGCTTTGTTTGAATATGTTTGACTTTTATTTGAATCAATTAGCTATGTTTGAATGTGTTTTACTTTCATTTGATTTAATTTGCTTTGTAGAATGCATTTGAATTTCATTTGATACAATTAGCTTTATTGAATGCATTTTACTTTGATTTGAGTAAAAAAGCTTTGTTTGAATGTGTTTTACTTTCTTTTGATTCAATTAGCTTTGTAGAATGCATTAGACTTTCATTTGATTCAAATAGCGTTGTGTGATTGTGTTTGACTTTCATTTGATTAAATTAGCTTTGTTGAATGCATTTGACTTTCATTAGATTCATAAAGTTTTGTTTGAATGTGTTTGACTTTCATTTGATTCAATTAGCTTTGTAGAATGCATTAGACTTTCATTTGATTCAATTAGCTTTGTTTGAATGCTTTTCACTTTCAATTGATTCAATTAGCTTTGTAGAATGCATTTGACTTTCATTTGATTAAATTAGGTTTTTGGAATGCATTTGACTTTCATATGATTCAAAAACCTTTGTTTGAATGTGTTTGACTCTTATTTGAATCAATTAGCTATGTTTGAATGTGTTTTACTTTCATTTGATTTAATTATCTTTGTAGAATGCTTTTGACTTTCATTTGATTCAATTAGCTTTGATGAATGCATTTGACTTTCATTTGATTCAAAAATCTTTGTTTGAATGTGTTTGACTTTCATTTGATTCAATTGGCGTTGTAGAATGCATTAGACTTTCATTTGATTCAATTAGCTTTGTTTGACTGTGTTTGACTTTCATTTGATTCAATTAGCTTTGTTGAATGCATTTGACTTTCATTAGATTCATAAAGTTTTGTTTGAATGTGTTTGACTTTCATTTGATTCAATTAGCTTTGTAAAATGCATTTGACTTTCATTTGATTAAATTAGCTTTGTGGAATGCATTTGACTTTCATATGATTTAAAAAGCTTTGTTTGAATATGTTTGACTTTTATTTGAATCAATTAGCTATGTTTGAATGTGTTTTACTTTCATTTGATTTAATTTGCTTTGTAGAATGCATTTCAATTTCATTTGATACAATTAGCTTTATTGAATGCATTTTACTTTCATTTGATTCAAAAAGCTTTGTTTGAATGTGTTTGACTTTTATTTGATTCAATTGGCGTTGTAGAATGCATTAGACATTAATTTGATTCAATTAGCTTTGTTTGATTGTGCTTGACTTTCATTTGATTCAATATGCTTTGTAGAATGCATTTGACTTTCATTTGATTTAAAAAGCTTTGTTTGAATGTGTTTGATTTTCATTTGATACAATTAGCTTTATAGAATGCATTAGACTTTCATTTGATTCAAAAACCATTGTTTGAATGTGTTTGACTTTCATTTGATTCAATTACCTTTGTTTGAATGTGTTTTACTTTTATTAGATTCAATTAGCTCTGTAGAATGCATTTGACTTTCATTTGATTCACTTAGCTTTGTTAAATGCATTTTACTTTCATACGATTCAAAAAGCTTTGTTTGAATGAGTTTGACTTTCATTTGATTCAATTAGCTTTGTTGAAAGCATTTCACTTTCATTTGATTCAAAATGCTTTGTTTGAATGTGTTTGACTTTCATTTGATTCAATTAGCTTTTAAAATGCATTTGACTTTCATTTGACTTTATTAGCTTTGTTGTATGCACATGACTTTAATTTTGATTCAAAAACTTTGTTTGAATGAGTCTGACTTTCATTTGAATCAATTAGCTTTGTTTGAATGTGTTTGACTTTCATTTGATTTAATTAGCTTGATAGAATGCATTTGACTTTCATTTGATTCAATGAGCTTTGTTGAAAGCATTTGACTTTCTTTTGATAAAAAAAGCTTTGTTTGAATGTGGTTGACTTTCATTTGATTCAATTAGCTTTGTTTTATTGTGTTTGACTTTCATTTGATTTAATTAGCTTTGTAGAATGCATTTGACTTTCATTTGATTCAATATGATTTGAAAAATGCATCTGACTTTCATTTGATTCAAATAGCTTTGTAGAATGCATTTGACTTTTAATATGATTAAAAAAGCTTTGTTTGAATGTGTTTGATTTTCATTTGATACAATTAGCTTTGTTTGAATGTGTTTGACTTTCATTTGATTTAATTAGATTTGTAGAATGCATTTGGCTTTCGTTTGATTCAATATGATTTGTAGAATGCATTTGACTTTCATTTGATTCAAATAGCTTCTTTGAATGCATTTGACTTTAATTTGATTCAAAAAGCTTTTTTTGAATGTGTTTGACTTTCATTTGAATCAATTAGCTTTGTTTTAATGTGTTTGACTTTCATTTGATTTAATTAGCTTTATAAAATGCATTTGACTCTCATTTGATTCACTTAGCTTTGTTGAATGCATTTGACTTTTATTTTATTTAAAAAGCTTTGTTTGAATGTGTTTGACTTTCTCTTGATTCAATTAGCTTTGTAGAATGCATTAGACTTTCATTTGATTCAAATAGCGTTGTGTGATTGTGTTTGACTTTCATTTGATTAAATTAGCTTTGTTGAATGCATTTCACTTTCATTAGATTCATAAAGTTTTGTTTGAATGTGTTTGACTTTCATTTGATTCAATTAGCTTTGTTTGAATGCTTTTCACTTTCAATTGATTCAATTAGCTTTGTAGAATGCATTTGACTTTCATTTGGTTAAATTAGGTTTTTGGAATGCATTTGACTTTTAATATGATTAAAAAAGCTTTGTTTGAATGTGTTTGATTTTCATTTGATACAATTAGCTTTGTTTGAATGTGTTTGACTTTCATTTGATTTAATTAGCTTTGTAGAATGCATTTGGCTTTCGTTTGATTCAATATGATTTGTAGAATGCATTTGACTTTCATTTGATTCAAATAGCTTCTTTGAATGCATTTGACTTTAATTTGATTCAAAAAGCTTTGTTTGAATGTGTTTGACTTTCATTTGAATCAATTAGCTTTGTTTTAATGTGTTTGACTTTCATTTGATTTAATTAGCTTTATAAAATGCATTTGACTCTCATTTAATTCAATTAGCTTTGTTGAATGCATTTGACTTTCATTTGATTTAAAAAGCTTTGTTTGAATGTGTTTGACTTTCTTTTGATTCAATTAGCTTTGTAGAATGCATTAGACTTTCATTTGATTCAAATAGCGTTGTGTGATTGTGTTTGACTTTCATTTGATTAAATTAGCTTTGTTGAATGCATTTGACTTTCATTAGATTCATAAAGTTTTGTTTGAATGTGTTTGACTTTCATTTGATTCAGTTAGGCTTTGTAGAATGCATTAGACTTTCATTTGATTCAATTAGCTTTGCTTGAATGCTTTTCACTTTCAATTGATTCAATTAGCTTTGTAGAATGCATTTGACTTTCATTTGATTAAATTAGGTTTTTGGAATGCATTTGACTTTCATATGATTCAAAAACCTTTGTTTGAATGTGTTTGACTCTTATTTGAATCAATTAGCTATGTTTGAATGTGTTTTACTTTCATTTGATTTAATTATCTTTGTAGAATGCATTTTGACTTTCATTTGATTCAATTAGCTTTGATGAATGCATTTGACTTTCATTTGATTCAAAAATCTTTGTTTGAATGTGTTTGACTTTCATTTGATTCAATTGGCGTTGTAGAATGCATTAGACTTTCATTTGATTCAATTAGCTTTGTTTGACTGTGTTTGACTTTCATTTGATTCAATTAGCTTTGTTGAATGTATTTGACTTTCATTTGATTCAAAAAGCTTTGTTTGAATGTGTTTGACTTTTCATTTGATTCAATTAGCTTTGTAGAATGCATTAGAGTTTCATTTGATTCAAATAGCGTTGTGTGATTGTGTTTGACTTTCATTTGATTAAATTAGCTTTGTTGAATGCATTTGACTTTCATTAGATTCATAAAGTTTTGTTTGAATGTGTTTGACTTTCATTTGATTCAATTAGCTTTGTAAAATGCATTTGACTTTCATTTGATTAAATTAGCTTTGTGGAATGCATTTGACTTTCATATGATTTAAAAAGCTTTGTTTGAATATGTTTGACTTTTATTTGAATCAATTAGCTATGTTTGAATGTGTTTTACTTTCATTTGATTTAATTTGCTTTGTAGAATGCATTTGCAATTTCATTTGATACAATTAGCTTTATTGAATGCATTTTACTTTCATTTGATTCAAAAAGCTTTGTTTGAATGTGTTTGACTTTTATTTGATTCAATTGGCGTTGTAGAATGCATTAGACATTCATTTGATTCAATTAGCTTTGTTTGATTGTGCTTGACTTTCATTTGATTCAATATGCTTTGTAGAATGCATTTGACTTTCATTTGATTTAAATAGCTTTGTTTGAATGTGTTTGATTTTCATTTGATACAATTAGCTTTATAGAATGCATTAGACTTTCATTTGATTCAAAAACCATTGTTTGAATGTGTTTGACTTTCATTTGATTCAATTACCTTTGTTTGAATGTGTTTGACTTTTATTAGATTCAATTAGCTTTGTAGAATGCATTTGACTTTCATTTGATTCACTTAGCTTTGTTAAATGCATTTTACTTTCATACGATTCAAAAAGCTTTGTTTGAATGAGTTTGACTTTCATTTGATTCAATTAGCTTTGTTGAAAGCATTTCACTTTCATTTGATTCAAAATGCTTTGTTTGAATGTGTTTGACTTTCATTTGATTCAATTAGCTTTTAAATGCATTTGACTTTCATTTGACTTTATTAGCTTTGTTGTATGCACATGACTTTAATTTTGATTCAAAAACTTTGTTTGAATGAGTCTGACTTTCATTTGAATCAATTAGCTTTGTTTGAATGTGTTTGACTTTCATTTGATTTAATTAGCTTGATAGAATGCATTTGACTTTCATTTGATTCAATGAGCTTTGTTGAAAGCATTTGACTTTCTTTTGATAAAAAAAGCTTTGTTTGAATGTGGTTGACTTTCATTTGATTCAATTAGCTTTGTTTTATTGTGTTTGACTTTCATTTGATTTAATTAGCTTTGTAGAATGCATTTGACTTTCATTTGATTCAATATGATTTGAAAAATGCATCTGACTTTCATTTGATTCAAATAGCTTCTTTGGATGCATTTGACTTTTAATATGATTAAAAAAGCTTTGTTTGAATGTGTTTGATTTTCATTTGATACAATTAGCTTTGTTTGAATGTGTTTGACTTTCATTTGATTTAATTAGCTTTGTAGAATGCATTTGGCTTTCGTTTGATTCAATATGATTTGTAGAATGCATTTGACTTTCATTTGATTCAAATAGCTTCTTTGAATGCATTTGACTTTAATTTGATTCAAAAAGCTTTTTTTGAATGTGTTTGACTTTCATTTGAATCAATTAGCTTTGTTTTAATGTGTTTGACTTTCATTTGATTTAATTAGCTTTATAAAATGCATTTGACTCTCATTTGATTCAATTAGCTTTGTTGAATGCATTTGACTTTTATTTGATTTAAAAAGCTTTGTTTGAATGTGTTTGACTTTCTCTTGATTCAATTAGCTTTGTAGAATGCATTAGACTTTCATTTGATTCAAATAGCGTTGTGTGATTGTGTTTGACTTTCATTTGATTAAATTAGCTTTGTTGAATGCATTTCACTTTCATTAGATTCATAAAGTTTTGTTTGAATGTGTTTGACTTTCATTTGATTCAATTAGCTTTGTAGAATGCATTAGACTTTCATTTGATTCAATTAGCTTTGTTTGAATGCTTTTCACTTTCAATTGATTCAATTAGCTTTGTAGAATGCATTTGACTTTCATTTGGTTAAATTAGGTTTTTGGAATGCATTTGACTTTAATATGATTAAAAAAGCTTTGTTTGAATGTGTTTGATTTTCATTTGATACAATTAGCTTTGTTTGAATGTGTTTGACTTTCATTTGATTTAATTAGCTTTGTAGAATGCATTTGGCTTTCGTTTGATTCAATATGATTTGTAGAATGCATTTGACTTTCATTTGATTCAAATAGCTTCTTTGAATGCATTTGACTTTAATTTGATTCAAAAAGCTTTGTTTGAATGTGTTTGACTTTCATTTGAATCAATTAGCTTTGTTTTAATGTGTTTGACTTTCATTTGATTTAATTAGCTTTATAAAATGCATTTGACTCTCATTTGATTCAATTAGCTTTGTTGAATGCATTTGACTTTCATTTGATTTAAAAAGCTTTGTTTGAATGTGTTTGACTTTCTTTTGATTCAATTAGCTTTGTAGAATGCATTAGACTTTCATTTGATTCAAATAGCGTTGTGTGATTGTGTTTGACTTTCATTTGATTAAATTAGCTTTGTTGAATGCATTTGACTTTCATTAGATTCATAAAGTTTTGTTTGAATGTGTTTGACTTTCATTTGATTCAGTTAGGTTTGTAGAATGCATTAGACTTTCATTTGATTCAATTAGCTTTGCTTGAATGCTTTTCACTTTCAATTGATTCAATTAGCTTTGTAGAATGCATTTGACTTTCATTTGATTAAATTAGGTTTTTGGAATGCATTTGACTTTCATATGATTCAAAAACCTTTGTTTGAATGTGTTTGACTCTTATTTGAATCAATTAGCTATGTTTGAATGTGTTTTACTTTCATTTGATTTAATTATCTTTGTAGAATGCTTTTGACTTTCATTTGATTCAATTAGCTTTGATGAATGCATTTGACTTTCATTTGATTCAAAAATCTTTGTTTGAATGTGTTTGACTTTCATTTGATTTAATTAGCTTTATAGAATGCATTAGACTTTCATTTGATTCAATGAGCTTTGTTGAAAGCATGTGACTTTCTTTTGATTAAAAAAGCTTTGTTTGAATGTGATTGACTTTCATTTGATTCAATTAGCTTTGTTTTATTGTGTTTGACTTTCATTTGATTTAATTAGCTTTGTAGAATGCATTTGACTTTCATTTGATTCAATATGATTTGAAAAATGCATCTGACTTTCATTTGATTCAAATAGCTTCTTTGAATGCATTTGACTTTTAATATGATTCAAAAAGCTTTGTTTGAATGTGTTTGACTTTCATTTGATTCAATTAGCTTTTTAGAATGCATTTGACTTTCATTTGACTATATTAGCTTTGTAGAATGCATATGACTTTAATTTTGAATCAAAAACTTTGTTTGAATGAGTTTTGCTTTTATTTGAATCAATTAGCTTTGTTTGAATGTGTTTGACTTTCATTTGATTTAATTAACTTTGTAGAATTCATTTGGCTTTCATATGATTTGTAGAATGCATTTGACTTTCATTTGATTCAAATAGCTTTATTGAATGCATTTGACTTTAATTTGATTCAAAAAGCTTTGTTTGAATGTGTTTGACTTTCATTTGATTCAATTGGCGTTGTAGAATGCATTAGACATTCATTTGATTCAATTAGCTTTGTTTGATTGTGCTTGACTTTCATTTGATTCAATATGCTTTGTAGAATGCATTTGACTTTCATTTGATTTAAATAGCTTTGTTTGAATGTGTTTGATTTTCATTTGATACAATTAGCTTTATAGAATGCATTAGACTTTCATTTGATTCAAAAACCATTGTTTGAATGTGTTTGACTTTCATTTGATTCAATTACCTTTGTTTGAATGTGTTTGACTTTTATTAGATTCAATTATCTTTGTAGAATGCATTTGACTTTCATTTGATTCACTTAGCTTTGTTAAATGCATTTTACTTTCATACGATTCAAAAAGCTTTGTTTGAATGAGTTTGACTTTCATTTGATTCAATTAGCTTTGTTGAAAGCATTTCACTTTCATTTGATTCAAAGTGCTTTGTTTGAATGTGTTTGACTTTCATTTGATTCAATTAGCTTTTAAAATGCATTTGACTTTCATTTGACTTTATTAGCTTTGTTGTATGCATATGACTTTAATTTTGATTCAAAAACTTTGTTTGAATGAGTTTGACTTTCATTTGAATCAATTAGCTTTGTTTGAATGTGTTTGACTTTCATTTGATTTAATTAGCTTTATAGAATGCATTTGACTTTCATTTGATTCAATGAGCTTTGTTGAAAGCATTTGACTTTCTTTTGATTAAAAAAGCTTTGTTTGAATGTGATTGACTTTCATTTGATTCAATTAGCTTTGTTTTATTGTGTTTGACTTTCATTTGATTTAATTAGCTTTGTAGAATGCATTTGACTTTCATTTGATTCAATATGATTTGAAAAATGCATCTGACTTTCATTTGATTCAAATAGCTTCTTTGAATGCATTTGACTTTTAATATGATTCAAAAAGCTTTGTTTGAATGTGTTTGACTTTCATTTGATTCAATTAGCTTTTTAGAATGCATTTGACTTTCATTTGACTATATTAGCTTTGTAGAATGCATATGACTTTAATTTTGAATCAAAAACTTTGTTTGAATGAGTTTGGCTTTTATTTGAATCAATTAGCTTTGTTTGAATGTGTTTGACTTTCATTTGATTTAATTAGCTTTGTAGAATGCATTTGGCTTTCATTTGATTCAATATGATTTGTAGAATGCATTTGACTTTCATTTGATTCAAATAGCTTCTTTGAATGCATTTGACTTTAATTTGATTCAAAAAGCTTTGTTTGAATGTGTTTGACTTTCATTTGATTCAATTAGCTTTGTTAGAATGCATTTAGACATTCATTTGATTTAATTAGCTTTATAAATGCATTTGACTTTCATTTGATTCAATTAGCTTTGTTAGAATGCATTTGACTTTCATTTGATTTAAATAGCTTTGTTTGAATGTGTTTGATTTTCATTTGATACAATTAGCTTTATAGAATGCATTAGACTTTCATTTGATTCAAAAACCATTGTTTGAATGTGTTTGACTTTTATTTGATTCAATTACCTTTGTTTGAATGTGTTTGACTTTTATTAGATTCAATTAGCTTTGTAGAATGCATTTGACTTTCATTTGATTCACTTAGCTTTGTTAAATGCATTTTACTTTCATACGATTCAAAAAGCTTTGTTTGAATGAGTTTGACTTTCATTTGATTCAATTAGCTTTGTTGAAAGCATTTCACTTTCATTTGATTCAAAGTGCTTTGTTTGAATGTGTTTGACTTTCATTTGATTCAATTAGCTTTTAAAATGCATTTGACTTTCATTTGACTTTATTAGCTTTGTTGTATGCATATGACTTTAATTTTGATTCAAAAACTTTGTTTGAATGAGTTTGACTTTCATTTGAATCAATTAGCTTTGTTTGAATGTGTTTGACTTTCATTTGATTTAATTAGCTTTATAGAACGCATTTGACTTTCATTTGATTCAATGAGCTTTGTTGAAAGCATTTGACTTTCTTTTGATTAAAAAAGCTTTGTTTGAATGTGATTGACTTTCATTTGATTCAATTAGCTTTGTTTTATTGTGTTTGACTTTCATTTGATTTAATTAGCTTTGTAGAATGCATTTGACTTTCATTTGATTCAATATGATTTGAAAAATGCATCTGACTTTCATTTGATTCAAATAGCTTCTTTGAATGCATTTGACTTTTAATATGATTCAAAAAGCTTTGTTTGAATGTGTTTGACTTTCATTTGATTCAATTAGCTTTTTAGAATGCATTTGAGTTTCATTTGACTATATTAGCTTTGTAGAATGCATATGACTTTAATTTTGAATCAAAAACTTTGTTTGAATGAGTTTGGCTTTTATTTGAATCAATTAGCTTTGTTTGAATGTGTTTGACTTTCATTTGATTTAATTAACTTTGTAGAATGCATTTGGCTTTCATTTGATTCAATATGATTTGTAGAATGCATTTGACTTTCATTTGATTCAAATAGCTTTTTTGAATGCATTTGACTTTAATTTGATTCAAAAAGCTTTGTTTGAATGTGTTTGACTTTCATTTGATTCAATTGGCGTTGTAGAATGCATTAGACATTCATTTGATTCAATTAGCTTTGTTTGATTGTGCTTGACTTTCATTTGATTCAATATGCTTTGTAGAATGCATTTGACTTTCATTTGATTTAAATAGCTTTGTTTGAATGTGTTTGATTTTCATTTGATACAATTAGCTTTATAGAATGCATTAGACTTTCATTTGATTCAAAAACCATTGTTTGAATGTGTTTGACTTTTATTTGATTCAATTACCTTTGTTTGAATGTGTTTGACTTTTATTAGATTCAATTAGCTTTGTAGAATGCATTTGACTTTCATTTGATTCACTTAGCTTTGTTAAATGAATTTTACTTTCATACGATTCAAAAAGCTTTGTTTGAATGAGTTTGACTTTCATTTGATTCAATTAGCTTTGTTGAAAGCATTTCACTTTCATTTGATTCAAAATGCTTTGTTTGAATGTGTTTGACTTTCATTTGATTCAATTAGCTTTTAAATGCATTTGACTTTCATTTGACTTTATTAGCTTTGTTGTATGCATATGACTTTAATTTTGATTCAAAAACTTTGCTTGAATGAGTTTGACTTTCATTTGAATCAATTCGCTTTGTTTGAATGTGTTTGTCTTTCATTTGATTTAATTAGCTTTATAGAATGCATTTGACTTTCATTTGATTCAATGAGCTTTGTTGAAAGCATTTGACTTTCTTTTGATTAAAAAAGCTTTGTTTGAATGTGGTTGACTTTCATTTGATTCAATTAGCTTTGTTTTATTATGTTTGACTTTCATTTGATTTAATTAGCTTTGTAGAATGCATTTGACTTTCATTTGATTCAATATGATTTGAAAAATGCATCTGACTTTCATTTGATTCAAATAGCTTCTTTAAATGCATTTGACTTTTAATATGATTCAAAAAGCTTTGTTTGAATGTGTTTGACTTTCATTTGATTCAATTAGCTTTTTAGAATGCATTTGACTTTCATTTGACTTTATTAGCTTTGTAGAATGCATATGACTTTAATTTTGAATCAAAAACTTTGTTTGAATGAGTTTGGCTTTTATTTGAATCAATTAGCTTTGTTTGACTTTCATTTGATTTAGTTAGCTTTGTAAAATGCATTTAGCTTTCATTTGAATCAATATGATTTGTAGAATGCATTTGACTTTCATTTGATTCAAATAGCTTCTTTGAATGCATTTGACTTTAATTTGATTCAAAAAGCTTTGTTTGAATGTGTTTGACATTCATTTGAATCAATTAGCTTTGTTTTAATGTGTTTGACTTTCATTTGATTTAATTAGCTTTATAAAATGCATTTGACTCTCATTTGATTCAATTAGCTTTGTTGAATGCATTTGACTTTTATTTGATTTAAAAAGCTTTGTTTGAATGTGTTTGACTTTCTTTTGATTCAATTAGCTTTGTAGAATGCATTAGACTTTCATTTGATTCAAATAGCGTTGTGTGATTGTGTTTGACTTTCATTTGATTAAATTAGCTTTGTTGAATGCATTTGACTTTCATTAGATTCATAAAGTTTTGTTTGAATGTGTTTGACTTTCATTTGATTCAATTAGCTTTGTAGAATGCATTAGACTTTCATTTGATTCAATTAGCTTTGTTTGAATGCTTTTCACTTTCAATTGATTCAATTAGCTTTGTAGAATGCATTTGACTTTCATTTGATTAAATTAGGTTTTTGGAATGCATTTGACTTTCATATGATTCAAAAACCTTTGTTTGAATGTGTTTGACTTTTATTTGAATCAATTAGCTATGTTTGAATGTGTTTTACTTTCATTTGATTTAATTATCTTTGTAGAATGCATTTGACTTTCATTTGATTTAATTAGCTTTGATGAATGCATTTGACTTTCATTTGATTCAAAAAGCTTTGTTTGAATGTGTTTGACTTTCATTAGATTCAATTGGCGTTGTAGAATGCATTAGACTTTCATTTGATTCAATTAGCTTTGTTTGATTGTGTTTGACTTTCAATTGATTCAATTAGCTTTGTTGAATGCATTTGACATTCATTTGATTCAAAAAGCTTTGTTTGAATGTGTTTGACTATCATCTGATTCAATTACCTTTGTTTGAATGTGTTTGACTTTCATTTGATTCAATTACCTTTGTTGAATGCATTTGACTTTCATTTGATTCAAAAAGCTTTGTTTGAATGTGTTTGACTTTCATTTGATTCAATTAGCTTTGTAGAATGCATTAGAGTTTCATTTGATTCAATTAGCTTTGTTTGAATGCTTTTCATTTTCAATTGATTCAATTAGCTTTGTAAAATGCATTTGACTTTCATTTGATTAAATTAGCTTTGTGGAATGCATTTGACTTTCATATGATTTAAAAAGCTTTGTTTGAATATGTTTGACTTTTATTTGAATCAATTAGCTATGTTTGAATGTGTTTTACTTTCATTTGATTTAATTTGCTTTGTAGAATGCATTTGAATTTCATTTGATACAATTAGCTTTAATGAATGCATTTTACTTTGATTTGATTCAAAAAGCTTTGTTTGAATGTGTTTGACTTTCATTTGATTCAATTGGCGTTGTAGAATGCATTAGACATTCATTTGATTCAATTAGCTTTGTTTGATTGTGCTTGACTTTCATTTGATTCAATATGCTTTGTAGAATGCATTTGACTTTCATTTGATTTAAATAGCTTTGTTTGAATGTGTTTGATTTTCATTTGATACAATTAGCTTTATAGAATGCATTAGACTTTCATTTGATTCAAAAACCATTGTTTGAATGTGTTTGACTTTCATTTGATTCAATTACCTTTGTTTGAATGTGTTTGACTTTTATTAGATTCAATTAGCTTTGTAGAATGCATTTGACTTTCATTTGATTCACTTAGCTTTGTTAAATGCATTTTACTTTCATACGATTCAAAAAGCTTTGTTTGAATGAGTTTGACTTTCATTTGATTCAATTAGCTTTGTTGAAAGCATTTCACTTTCATTTGATTCAAAGTGCTTTGTTTGAATATGTTTGACTTTCATTTGATTCAATTAGCTTTTAAAATGCATTTGACTTTCATTTGACTTTATTAGCTTTGTTGTATGCATATGACTTTAATTTTGATTCAAAAACTTTGTTTGAATGAGTTTGACTTTCATTTGAATCAATTAGCTTTGTTTGAATGTGTTTGACTTTCATTTGATTTAATTAGCTTTATAGAATGCATTTGACTTTCATTTGATTCAATGAGCTTTGTTGAAAGCATTTGACTTTCTTTTGATTAAAAAAGCTTTGTTTGAATGTGGTTGACTTTCATTTGATTCAATTAGCTTTGTTTTATTGTGTTTGACTTTCATTTGATTTAATTAGCTTTGTAGAATGCATTTGACTTTCATTTGATTCAATATGATTTGAAAAATGCATCTGACTTTCATTTGATTCAAATAGCTTCTTTGAATGCATTTGACTTTTAATATGATTCAAAAAGCTTTGTTTGAATGTGTTTGACTTTCATTTAATTCAATTAGCTTTTTAGAATGCATTTGACTTTCATTTGACTATATTAGCTTTGTAGAATGCATATGACTTTAATTTTGAATCAAAAACTTTGTTTGAATGAGTTTGGCTTTTATTTGAATCAATTAGCTTTGTTTGAATGTGTTTGACTTCATTTGATTTAATTAGCTTTGTAGAATGCATTTGGCTTTCATTTGATTCAATATGATTTGTAGAATGCATTTGACTTTCATTTGATTCAAATAGCTTCTTTGAATGCATTTGACTTTAATTTGAATCAAAAAGCTTTGTTTTAATGTGTTTGACTTTCATTTGATTTAATTAGCTTCATAAAATGTATTTGACTCTCATTTGATTCAATTAGCTTTGTTGAATGCATTTGACTTTTATTTGATTTAAAAAGCTTTGTTTGAATGTGTTTGACTTTCTTTTGATTCAATTAGCTTTGTAGAATGCATTAGACTTTCATTTGATTCAAATAGCGTTGTGTGATTGTGTTTGACTTTCATTTGATTAAATTAGCTTTGTTGAATGCATTTGACTTTCATTAGATTCATAAAGTTTTGTTTGAATGTGTTTGACTTTCATTTGATTCAATTAGCTTTGTAGAATGCATTAGACTTTCATTTGATTCAATTAGCTTTGTTTGAATGCTTTTCACTTTCAATTGATTCAATTAGCTTTGTAGAATGCATTTGACTTTCATTTGATTAAATTAGGTTTTTGGAATGCATTTGACTTTCATATGATTCAAAAACCTTTGTTTGAATGTGTTTGACTTTTATTTGAATCAATTAGCTATGTTTGAATGTGTTTTACTTTCATTTGATTTAATTATCTTTGTAGAATGCATTTGACTTTCATTTGATTTAATTAGCTTTGATGAATGCATTTGACTTTTTTTTTTTTTTTTTTTTTTTTTTTTGGTAAATAGTATTTAATTACCAAAGAAGCTGAAAACAGCAGAAAAAAGGGAACAAACACAAAAGCCAAGAAAGACAACAAAGCCTAAAGGGCAACACAAACTGGCCAAGGCCTTGAACTGTCAGCCCACCTTCTAGGAAGGGTTTTTGAAGTCCAAAAACCAAACACAGCCCATCTGAACTCAGAGACCCAAAGCTACCCTCTAGGAGGGTCACTAAGGACCAAAGGCACAGGACAAAAGACCTGAAAACAGGCTAAACAAACCAGCACAAAGCTAAACAACAGAAACAACCAGAAACAAGACAAAACCAGAACAGCAACAAGCATCTACCAACACTAAGTAGGCACATAGATCAAAGCCTGTCTATCAGCCTCATTACACCTGCAGGAAACCCTGTAAACCACTGCCCTGAAAACAGTTTCAGCAGACTCACAATTGCCATTGAACATGGTGTTGTTCCTCTGTATCCAAATGCTGTAAACAGTCTCAGCCAGGAACATCAGATGAAGCCTAGCATTTGACTTTGATCGTCTACCTCTCTTCATAGCCCAGTCCATTTCCTGATCAAAACCTTGAACAGCCTTGTGACATTTGAGAAGTTGCAGAACCTTCTCCCAGATTCTCTTAGAATAGTTACAGAGAAAGAAAAGATGGTGATGAGTTTCATTTTCCTGTAAACACAGTAAACACACAGGGTCACAAGTAGGATTCCATTTGAGAACTCTATCTTTAGTAAGCAACCTGTTCCAAAGAGCCAGCCAAAGGATGAAGATACTTCTTGGAGAAGCACTATTATTACAAGTAAGTCTTTTCCAAGGGACCTTTGAAGCCTGTAATCTGAGTTTTTTATAGATCAGCTTGATTTGAACCTTGTTATTAGTCATTACAAGATCCCATCCACCAATATCATCAATCAGCCCCCTGTACTTCATAATTTTCCTAAGCACCCAAGAACTTTTCTTAGGAATATCAGCCTCCCAGAAACTGACTGACCTGAAATAGTAAATGTGAACCCACTTAACCTAGAGGGAATCAGTTTTGTGAGCTATATCCCATAAAATCTTACAAATAGCAGAGATATTCCAATCATGAAGAGAAATAATGTTCCAGCCTCCACATGATTTAGGCAAACAAACAGTGCTCCAAGCAATAAGAGCTTTCTTAGAGGGATTGGCATTACCAGTCCACAAGAAGGCTTTAAATCTAGATTCAATCTCCTTCATAATCTTCTTAGGTAATATAAAAATTTGAGCCCAATATGTTTGAATTCCAAAAAGAACACTCTTAATGAGCTGTAAACGACCAGCATAAGAGAGAAACTTTGAAGCCCACCCTTCAATTCTACTAGTAATCCTGTTAACCAGGGGTTTGCATTGCTGAATAGTTAATTTCTTAGAAGAAAGGGGCACTCCAAGATACTTGAAAGGGATAGAGCCTGCAACCATACCTAACCTACTCAAAAGAGCAGCCTGTAAATCAATGCCCACCCCTCCAAAATACACCTCACTTTTAAGCAAATTAGCCTCAAGGCCAGAAGCTTTAGAGAATTTCAGAAAAGCTTTAAACAAAAGCTGAACAGAATACTCATCAGCTCTAGTAAACAACAATAGATCATCTGCAAACATTAAGTGAGTAATCAGAAGCCTCTCACATCTGGGGTGAAAGTTAAAATCAGGTACAGTAGCCAAATCATGCAAGGATCTAGATAAATACTCCATTCCTATAGCAAAGAGGAAAGGAGACATGGGATCACCTTGTCTCAGACCCTTCTGAGCTTTAAAAGGAACATAAGGAGAGCCATTAATCAGAATAGAAAATGACACTGTAGAGATGCACACCATAATCCAATTGACAAACACAGAAGGAAAGCCAAGCTCAAACATTACAGTCTGCAGAAAACTCCATTCAATGGAGTCATAAGCTTTTTTCAGATCAACCTTAATCATACATCTAGGGGTAATGTACTTGTGAGTATACCCTTTGATTAGCTCTGTAGCTAATAAGATGTTGTCTCCAATATGTTTACCAGGAATAAAACCTGCTTGAGCTTCATCAACAATTTCACCAACAACTTGAGCAAGCCTAGCAGTCAAGATCTTGGAGATAATCTTATAGAGAACAGTGCAAGCAAGCTATAGGTCTGAAATCCTTTACAAAAGAAGGATTCTGGATTTTAGGAACCAAGGTCAGAGTTGTACAATTCCACTGAGGATGCAAAGTTCCAGTATCAAAAAAATCATGGACAGCTTCATAAATCTCAAATTTAATAATGTCCCAGGTCTGCTTGAAAAATTTAGAGTTGAACCCATCAATACCAGGGGCTTTATCATCAGAGATACTTTTGATTGCACAGTCAATCTCAGAATTAACCACAAGGACTAATAAGCAAATTCTGAGCTTCAACAGAAAGCTGTTTCCCAGCTCTCATGGTACTAAGATCAACAGCATCAAGGACAGAAGAGCTCGAACCCAGGAGGAAGTTTATAAAAAGACACAATCTCTGTCTCTATATCAGCAGGAGTCTTAAGGAGCACATGGTGTTCATTATAAATAGAATCAATTCTGTTCCTAGCTTGCCTCTGTTTCATCATGGAGAAAAAATACTTGGTGTTGGAGTCACCAAGTTTAACCCATTCCACCCTAGCTTTCTGTCTATAAATACTCTCCTGAATAGATCTCCAATATTTGAGTTGTTGAATAGCAGTAGCCTCCTGAACCAGCAAGTCAGGATGAGGATCACTAGCCATTTGGTTCTGAACTTCCAAGACATCCTGTTGAGCTAAATCAACTCTCATTTCAACATTACCATAGACTTTGGAATTAAGCTCTTTAAGCTTAACCTTCAGATTCTTACATTTTCTCCAAATTCTACTCATAGCATTACCCTGAAATCCTTCACTCCAAGTTTCATCCACTATATTCATGAAATCAGGGTGATTAAGCATATGATTAAGAAATCTAAAGGGCTTTCCCTTACCAGGAGCAGGAGGGAGAACCTCATACAAAAGAGGAGTATGATCAGAAAGGGAAGGAGGAAGATAAACAGCTTCCACATTTGGAAATTGATAGAGCCATTCACTATTAACCACACCCCTATCAATTCTAGTCTGAGTTCTAGGGCCTGAGTGAGCCTTATTAGACCAGGAGAAATAAGACCCCTTGCTTTTGATTTCAGAAAAGTTCATTTGATCAATAAAATCCTTGAAATCTCGAACTTCATAATCTGTCACTACATTTCCATGAATTCTATCTTCAGGTAACAAAACAGAATTAAAATCTCCAGTGCAAAGCCAGGGCATGGACACAGAACCAATAGCTCCAATACCTCTCCAAAGATCTTTTCGATCATGGATATTATGTAAACTATAAACAAAAGACACAGTGATCTGAGCACTATAATCAAGAGTACTGATAACACAATGAATGAACTGAGCATGAACAGTAATAGCATCAACATGAACTCTATCATTCTTCCACCCCAACCAAATTCTACCTTTCCTGGACTCAGAATAATTACACATCCAGGACAAACCATGTGCAATCTTCTTTTGAATCCCAGCACATTTCAACTGTTTAACTCTAGTCTCAAGCAAACAGATTATATCAGTATTAGTCCTATCAAGCAGCTGCTTCACATCAGCCACTTTAGAGGGATCATTAAGACCCCTAATATTCCAGACAGTGATAATCATTGGACTGGAGGGGGCCCATCCCCTCTAGGTTTATATCTCAAGACAGCATCATCATATTGCTCATCAGGTAGAATATCAAATTTATTAGTGGTAAGAACAGGCTTCACAGCTACAGCAGGTTCTTTACCTTTTTTTTCATGATTTCCCATTCACCTGAAACTTTAGTTCCAGACCCTTGCTTTTGTTTTTGAACCCAAACCTTCTTCTGAGCTTGTACTACAGGAGCAGGCTGATTAGTTGAAATAGGCTCATCACAATTATGTCCTGCCTTGTTACATTTAACACAGAAGGGAGGAGTCCACTCATAAATCACCTTTAATTCCACTGTCTCACCTTTAGGACTTTCAACCCAAACAGACTTTGCTAGAGGTTTTGTAATGTCTATTTCCACAAGTAATCTGGCAAACGACACTCTTAGCTGTCTTGAAGTGCATTCATCAGCACAAATTGGCACACCCAAGGTGCTGCCAATTCGACTTAAAGTTTCAGCACCCCAACAATTGAGAGGAAGATTGGGTAATTTAACCCACAATGGAACAGTGCGAAGAATTTCAGCACTGAAATCAAATTTTTCAGACCAGGGTTTAACAATAATTGGTTTTCCATAAAACATGTGAGGGCTTTCACACATAACAAAATTCAGATTATCTAGAGAACGCAAATTAATTATAAAGTATCCCTCATCATGCCAATACACATCAGGATTGTTATCAATACCCCATTCATTAACAATAAAACGCTTAATAGCTGCAATAGTAGGATAATACCCAACAACATATAGAACAATTGCATGACTCCACTTCCTATTTCCTTCCTCAATTTCAGCACTGGGCAAGACAGCAATTGACTTACCATTTTTGATTTGCGGAGGTATAAAATTCAGGGCAAACCCTTTTGCAGTCAGCTTTCCAGTAAACCCTCGATCATTAGACAAATCTTTTTCAACAGCCTCAGGCAGAGTTTCATTAGTGACAGGAGGTTGAGAATTTTGCAATACAGAGCCCGCAGAAGGCCTAGAAGGGCTAGCAGCTTGGTTAGGCAATGAAACAGTAACCGGAGAAGTTACTGTTACATTGGTTTTGGGGCAAACTGAACCAAAACTTAAAGCTAGCAATTCAGCATCTCTACTAGAAATCATTCCTGCAGAGGAGTGGACAAGTCCAGGAGCAGGTGTAAAATGCATTTGACTTTCATTTGATTCAAAAAGCTTTGTTTGAATGTGTTTGACTTTCATTTGATTCAATTGGTGTTGTAGAATGCATTAGACTTTCATTTGATTCATTTAGCTTTGTTTGATTGTGTTTGACTTTCATTTGATTCAATTAGCTTTGTTGAATGCATTTGACTATCATTTGATTCAAAAAGCTTTGTTTTAATGTGTTTGACTTTCATTTGATTCAATTACCTTTGTTTGAATGTGTTTGACTTTCATTTGATTCAATTAGCTTTTTTGAATGCATTTGACTTTCATTTGATTCAAAAAGCTTTGTTTGAATGTGTTTGACTTTCAGTTGATTCAATTAGCTTTGTAGAATGCATTAGAGTTTCATTTGATTCAATTAGCTTTGTTTGAATGCTTTTCATTTTCAATTGATTCAATTAGCTTTGTAAAATGCATTTGACTTTCATTTGATTAAATTAGCTTTGTGGAATGCATTTGACTTTCATATGATTTAAAAAGCTTTGTTTGAATATGTTTGACTTTTATTTGAATCAATTAGCTATGTTTGAATGTGTTTTACTTTCATTTGATTTAATTTGCTTTGTAGAATGCATTTGAATTTCATTTGATACAATTAGCTTTAATGAATGCATTTTACTTTGATTTAATTCAAAAAGCTTTGTTTGAATGTGTTTGACTTTCATTTGATTCAATTGGCGTTGTAGAATGCATTAGACATTCATTTGATTCAATTAGCTTTGTTTGATTGTGCTTGACTTTCATTTGATTCAATATGCTTTGTAGAATGCATTTGACTTTCATTTGATTTAAATAGCTTTGTTTGAATGTGTTTAATTTTCATTTGATACAATTAGCTTTATAGAATGCATTAGACTTTCATTTGATTCAAAAACCATTGTTTGAATGTGTTTGACTTTCATTTGATTAAATTACCTTTGTTTGAATGTGTTTGACTTTTATTAGATTCAATTAGCTTTGTAGAATGCATTTGACTTTCATTTGATTCACTTAGCTTTGTTAAATGCATTTTACTTTCATACGATTCAAAAAGCTTTGTTTGAATGAGTTTGACTTACATTTGATTCAATTAGCTTTGTTGAAAGCATTTCGCTTTCGTTTGATTCAAAATGCTTTGTTTGAATGTGTTTGACTTTCATTTTGATTCAATTAGCTTTTAAAATGCATTTGACTTTCATTTGACTTTATTAGCTTTGTTGTATGCATATGACTTTAATTTTGATACAAAAACTTTGTTTGAATGAGTTTGACTTTCATTTGAATCAATTAGCTTTGTTTGAATGTGTTTGACTTTCGTTTGATTTAATTAGCTTTCTAGAATGCATTTGACTTTCATTTGATTCAATGAGCTTTGTTGAAAGCATTTGACTTTCTTTTGATTAAAAAAGCTTTGTTTGAATGTGGTTGACTTTCATTTGTTTCAATTACCTTTGTTTTATTGTGTTTGACTTTCATTTGATTTAATTAGCTTTATAGAATGCATTTGACTTTCAATTGATTAAATATGATTTGAAAAATGCATCTGACTTTCATTTGATTCAAATAGCTTCTTTAAATGCATTTGACTTTTAATATGATTCAAAAAGCTTTGTTTGAATGTGTTTGACTTTCATTTGATTCAATTAGTTTTGTTTTATTGTGTTAGACTTTCATTTGATTTAATTAGCTTTGTACAATGCATTTGACTTTCATTTGATTCAATATGATTTAAAAAATGCATCTGACTTTCATTTAATTCAAATAGCTTCTTTAAATTCATTTGACTTTTAATATGATTTAAAAGCTTTGTTTGAATGTGTTTGACTTTCATTTGATTCAATTAGCTTTTTAGAATGCATTTGACTTTCATTTGACTTTATTAGCTTTGTAGAATGCATATGACTTTAATTTTGAATCAAAAACTTTGTTTGAATGAGTTTTGCTTTTATTTGAATCAATTAGCTTTGTTTGAATGTGTTTGACTTTCATTTGATTTAATTAGCTTTGTAGAATGCATTTGGCTTTCATTTGATTCAATATGATTTGTAGAATGCATTTGACTATCATTTGATTCAAATAGCTTCTTTGAATGCATTTGACTTTAATTTGATTCAAAAAGCTTTGTTTGAATGTGTTTGACTTTCATTTGAATCAATTAGCTTTGTTTTAATGTGTTTGACTTTCATTTGATTTAATTAGCTTTATAGAATGCATTTGACATTCATTTGATTCAATGAGTTTTGTTGAAAGCATTTGACTTTCTTTTGATTAAAAAAGCTTTGTTTGAATGTGGTTCACTTTCATTTAATTCAATTAGCTTTGTTTTATTGTGTTTGACTTTCATTTGATTTAATTAGCTTTGTAGAATGCATTTGACTTTCATTTGATTCAATATGATTTGAAAAATGCATCTGACTTTCATTTGATTCAATTAGCTTTGTTGAATGCATTTGACTTTCATTTGATTCAAAAAGCTTTGTTTGAATGTGTTTGACTTTCATTTGATTCAATTACCTTTGTTTGAATGTGTTTGACTTTCATTTGATTCAATTAGCTTTGTTGAATGCATTTGACTTTCATTTGATTCAAAAAGCTTTGTTTGAATGTGTTTGACTTTCAGTTGATTCAATTAGCTTTGTAGAATGCATTAGAGTTTCATTTGATTCAATTAGCTTTGTTTGAATGCTTTTCATTTTCAATTGATTCAATTAGCTTTGTAAAATGCATTTGACTTTCATTTGATTAAATTAGCTTTGTGGAATGCATTTGACTTTCATATGATTTAAAAAGCTTTGTTTGAATATGTTTGACTTTTATTTGAATCAATTAGCTATGTTTGAATGTGTTTTACTATCATTTGATTTAATTTTCTTTGTAGAATGCATTTGAATTTCATTTGATACAATTAGCTTTAATGAAAGCATTTTACTTTGATTTGATTCAAAAAGCTTTGTTTGAATGTGTTTGACTTTTATTTGATTCAATTGGCGTTGTAGAATGCATTAGACATTCATTTGATTTAATTAGCTTTGTTTGATTGTGCTTGACTTTCATTTGATTCAATATGCTTTGTAGAATGCATTTGACTTTCATTTGATTTAAATAGCTTTGTTTGAATGTGTTTGATTTTCATTTGATACAATTAGCTTTATAGAATGCATTAGACTTTCATTTGATTCAAAAACCATTGTTTGAATGTGTTTGACTTTCATTTGATTAAATTACCTTTGTTTGAATGTGTTTGACTTTTATTAGATTCAATTAGCTTTGTAGAATGCATTTGACTTTCATTTGATTCACTTAGCTTTGTTAAATGCATTTTACTTTCATACGATTCAAAAAGCTTTGTTTGAATGAGTTTGACTTTCATTTGATTCAATTAGCTTTGTTGAAAGCATTTCGCTTTCATTTGATTCAAAATGCTTTGTTTGAATGTGTTTGACTTTCATTTGATTCAATTAGCTTTTAAAATGCATTTGACTTTCATTTGACTTTATTAGCTTTGTTGTATGCATATGACTTTAATTTTGATTCAAAAACTTTGTTTGAATGAGTTTGACTTTCTTTGAATCAATTAGCTTTGTTTGAATGTGTTTGACTTTCATTTGATTTAATTAGCTTTATAGAATGCATTTGACTTTCATTTGATTCAATGAGCTTTGTTGAAAGCATTTGACTTTCTTTTGATTAAAAAAGCTTTGTTTGAATGTGGTTGACTTTCATTTGATTCAATTAGCTTTGTTTTATTGTGTTTGACTTTCATTTGATTTAATTAGCTTTGTAGAATGCATTTGACTTTCATTTGATTCAATATGATTTGAAAAATGCATCTGACATTCATTTGATTCAAATAGCTTCTTTGAATGCATTTGACTTTTAATATGATTCAAAAAGCTTTGTTTGAATGTGTTTGACTTTCATTTGATTCAATTAGCTTTTTAGAATGCATTTGACTTTAATTTGACTTTATTAGCTTTGTAGAATGCATATGACTTTAATTTTGAATCAAAAACTTTGTTTGAATGAGTTTGGCTTTTATTTGAATCAATTAGCTTTGTTTGAATGTGTTTGACTTTCATTTGATTTAATTAGCTTTGTAGAATGCATTTGGCTTTCATTTGATTCAATATGATTTGTAGAATGCATTTGACTTTCATTTGATTCAAATAGCTTCTTTGAATGCATTTGACTTTAATTTGATTAAAAAATCTTTGTTTGAATGTGTTTGACTTTCATTTGAATCAATTAGCTTTGTTTTAATGTGTTTGACTTTCATTTGATTTAATTAGCTTTATAAAATGCATTTGACTCTCATTTGATTCAATTAGCTTTGTTGAATGCATTTGACTTTTATTTGATTTAAAAAGTTTTGTTTGAATGTGTTTGACTTTCTTTTGATTCAATTAGCTTTGTAGAATGCATTAGACTTTCATTTGATTCAAATAGCGTTGTGTGATTGTGTTTGACTTTCATTTGATTAAATTAGCTTTGTTGAATGTATTTGACTTTCATTAGATTCATAAAGTTTTGTTTGAATGTGTTTGACTTTCATTTGATTCAATTAGCTTTGTAGAATGCATTAGACTTTCATTTGATTCAATTAGCTTTGTTTGAATGCTTTTCACTTTCAATTGATTCAATTAGCTTTGTAGAATGCATTTGACTTTCATTTGATTAAATTAGGTTTTTGGAATGCATTTGACTTTCATATGATTCAAAAACCTTTGTTTGAATGTGTTTGACTTTTATTTGAATCAATTAGCTATGTTTGAATCTGTTTTACTTTCATCTGATTTAATTATCTTTGTAGAATGCTTTTGACTTTCATTTGATTCAATTAGCTTTGATGAATGCATTTGACTTTCATTTGATTCAAAAATCTTTGTTTGAATGTGTTTGACTTTCATTTGATTCAATTGGCGTTGTAGAATGCATTAGACTTTCATTTGATTCAATTAGCTTTGTTTAATTGTGTTTGACTTTCATTTGATTCAATTAGCTTTGTTGAATGCATTTGACTTTCATTTGATTCAAAAAGCTTTGTTTGAATGTGTTTGACTTTCATTTGATTCAATTAGCTTTGTAGAATGCATTAGAGTTTCATTTGATTCAAATAGCGTTGTGTGATTGTGTTTGACTTTTATTTGATTAAATTAGCTTTGTTGAATGCATTTGACTTTCATTAGATTCATAAAGTTTTGTTTGAATGTGACTTTCATTTGATTCAATTAGCTTTGTAAAATGCATTTGACTTTCATTTGATTAAATTAGCTTTGTGGAATGCATTTGACTTTCATATGATTTAAAAAGCTTTGTTTGAATATGTTTGACTTTTATTTGAATCAATTAGCTATGTTTGAATGTGTTTTACTTTCGTTTGATTTAATTTGCTTTGTAGAATGCATTTGAATTTCATTTGATACAATTAGCTTTAATGAATGCATTTTACTTTGATTTGATTCAAAAAGCTTTGTTTGAATGTGTTTGACTTTCATTTGATTCAATTGGCGTTGTAGAATGCATTAGACATTCATTTGATTCAATTCGCTTTGTTTGATTTTGCTTGACTTTCACTTGATTCAATATGCTTTGTAGAATGCATTTGACTTTCATTTGATTTAAATATTTTTGTTTGAATGTGTTTGATTTTCATTTGATACAATTAGCTTTATAGAATGCATTAGACTTTCATTTGATTCAAAAACCATTGTTTGAATGTGTTTGACTTTCATTTGAGTCAATTACCTTTGTTTGAATGTGTTTGACTTTTATTAGATTCAATTAGCTTTGTAGAATGCATTTGACTTTCATTTGATTCACTTAGCTTTGTTAAATGCATTTTACTTTCATACGATTCAAAAAGCTTTGTTTGAATGAGTTTGACTTTCATTTGATTCAATTAGCTTTGTTGAAAGCATTTCGCTTTCATTTGATTCAAAATGCTTTGTTTGAATGTGTTTGACTTTCATTTGATTCAATTAGCTTTTAAAATGCATTTGACTTTCATTTGACTTTATTAGCTTTGTTGTATGCATATGACTTTAATTTTGATTCAAAAACTTTGTTTGAATGAGTTTGACTTTCTTTGAATCAATTAGCTTTGTTTGAATGTGTTTGACTTTCATTTGATTTAATTAGCTTTATAGAATGCATTTGACTTTCATTTGATTCAATGAGCTTTGTTGAAAGCATTTGACTTTCTTTTGATTAAAAAAGCTTTGTTTGAATGTGGTTGACTTTCATTTGATTCAATTAGCTTTGTTTTATTGTGTTTGACTTTCATTTGATTTAATTAGCTTTGTAGAATGCATTTGACTTTCATTTGATTCAATATGATTTGAAAAATGCATCTGACATTCATTTGATTCAAATAGCTTCTTTGAATGCATTTGACTTTTAATATGATTCAAAAAGCTTTGTTTGAATGTGTTTGACTTTCATTTGATTCAATTAGCTTTTTAGAATGCATTTGACTTTAATTTGACTTTATTAGCTTTGTAGAATGCATATGACTTTAATTTTGAATCAAAAACTTTGTTTGAATGAGTTTGGCTTTTATTTGAATCAATTAGCTTTGTTTGAATGTGTTTGACTTTCATTTGATTTAATTAGCTTTGTAGAATGCATTTGGCTTTCATTTGATTCAATATGATTTGTAGAATGCATTTGACTTTCATTTGATTCAAATAGCTTCTTTGAATGCATTTGACTTTAATTTGATTAAAAAAGCTTTGTTTGAATGTGTTTGACTTTCATTTGAATCAATTAGCTTTGTTTTAATGTGTTTGACTTTCATTTGATTTAATTAGCTTTATAAAATGCATTTGACTCTCATTTGATTCAATTAGCTTTGTTGAATGCATTTGACTTTTATTTGATTAAAAAAGTTTTGTTTGAATGTGTTTGACTTTCTTTTGATTCAATTAGCTTTGTAGAATGCATTAGACTTTCATTTGATTCAAATAGCGTTGTGTGATTGTGTTTGACTTTCATTTGATTAAATTAGCTTTGTTGAATGTATTTGACTTTCATTAGATTCATAAAGTTTTGTTTGAATGTGTTTGACTTTCATTTGATTCAATTAGCTTTGTAGAATGCATTAGACTTTCATTTGATTCAATTAGCTTTGTTTGAATGCTTTTCACTTTCAATTGATTCAATTAGCTTTGTAGAATGCATTTGACTTTCATTTTATTAAATTAGGTTTTTGGAATGCATTTGACTTTCATATGATTCAAAAACCTTTGTTTGAATGTGTTTGACTTTTATTTGAATCAATTAGCTATGTTTGAATCTGTTTTACTTTCATCTGATTTAATTATCTTTGTAGAATGCTTTTGACTTTCATTTGATTCAATTAGCTTTGATGAATGCATTTGACTTTCATTTGATTCAAAAATCTTTGTTTGAATGTGTTTGACTTTCATTTGATTCAATTGGCGTTGTAGAATGCATTAGACTTTCATTTGATTCAATTAGCTTTGTTTAATTGTGTTTGACTTTCATTTGATTCAATTAGCTTTGTTGAATGCATTTGACTTTCATTTGATTCAAAAAGCTTTGTTTGAATGTGTTTGACTTTCATTTGATTCAATTAGCTTTGTAGAATGCATTAGAGTTTCATTTGATTCAAATAGCGTTGTGTGATTGTGTTTGACTTTTATTTGATTAAATTAGCTTTGTTGAATGCATTTGACTTTCATTAGATTCATAAAGTTTTGTTTGAATGTGACTTTCATTTGATTCAATTAGCTTTGTAAAATGCATTTGACTTTCATTTGATTAAATTAGCTTTGTGGAATGCATTTGACTTTCATATGATTTAAAAAGCTTTGTTTGAATATGTTTGACTTTTATTTGAATCAATTAGCTATGTTTGAATGTGTTTTACTTTCGTTTGATTTAATTTGCTTTGTAGAATGCATTTGAATTTCATTTGATACAATTAGCTTTAATGAATGCATTTTACTTTGATTTGATTCAAAAAGCTTTGTTTGAATGTGTTTGACTTTCATTTGATTCAATTGGCGTTGTAGAATGCATTAGACATTCATTTGATTCAATTCGCTTAGTTTGATTTTGCTTGACTTTCACTTGATTCAATATGCTTTGTAGAATGCATTTGACTTTCATTTGATTTAAATATTTTTGTTTGAATGTGTTTGATTTTCATTTGATACAATTAGCTTTATAGAATGCATTAGACTTTCATTTGATTCAAAAACCATTGTTTGAATGTGTTTGACTTTCATTTGAGTCAATTACCTTTGTTTGAATGTGTTTGACTTTTATTAGATTCAATTAGCTTTGTAGAAGGCATTTGACTTTCATTTGATTCACTTAGCTTTGTTAAATGCATTTTACTTTCATACGATTCAAAAAGCTTTGTTTGAATGAGTTTGACTTTCATTTGATTCAATTAGCTTTGTTGAAAGCATTTCACTTTCATTTGATTCAAAATGCTTTGTTTGAATGTGTTTGACTTTCATTTGATTCAATTAGCTTTTAAATGCATTTGACTTTCATTTGACTTTATTAGCTTTGTTGTATGCATATGACTTTAATTTTGATTCAAAAACTTTATTTGAATGAGTTTGACTTTCATTTGAATCAATTAGCTTTGTTTGAATGTGTTTGACTTTCATTTGATTTAATTAGCTTTATAGAATGCATTTGACTTTCATTTGATTCAATGAGCTTTGTTGAAAGCATTTGACTTTCTTTTGATTAAAAAAGCTTTGTTTGAATGTGGTTGACTTTGATTTGATTCAATTAGCTTTGTTTTATTGTGTTTGACTTTCATTTGATTTAATTAGCTTTGTAGAATGCATTTGACTTTCATTTGATTCAATATGATTTGAAAAATGCATCTGACTTTCATTTGATTCAAATAGCTTCTTTGAATGCATTTGACTTTTAATATGATTCAAAAAGCTTTGTTTGAATGTGTTTGACTTTCATTTGATTCAATTAGCTTTTTAAAATGCATTTGACTTTCATTTGACTTTATTAGCTTTGTAGAATGCATATGACTTTAATTTTGAATCAAAAACTTTGTTTGAATGAGTTTGGCTTTTATTTGAATCAATTAGCTTTGTTTGAATGTGTTTGACTTTCATTTGATTTAATTAGCTTTGTAGAATGCATTTGGCTTTCATTTGATTCAATATGATTTGTAGAATGCATTTGACTTTCATTTGATTCAAATAGCTTCTTTGAATGCATTTGACTTTAATTTGATTAAAAAAGCTTTGTTTGAATGTGTTTGACTTTCATTTGAATCAATTAGCTTTGTTTTAATGTGTTTGACTTTCATTTGATTTAATTAGCTTTATAAAATGCATTTGACTCTCATTTGATTCAATTAGCTTTGTTTAAGGTATTTGACTTTTATTTGATTTAAAAAGCTTTGTTTGAATGTGTTTGACTTTCTTTTGATTCAATTAGCTTTGTAGAATGCATTAGGCTTTCATTTGATTCAAATAGTGTTGTGTGATTGTGTTTGACTTTCATTTGATTAAATTAGCTTTGTTGAATGCATTTGACTTTCATTAGATTCATAAAGTTTTGTTTGAATGTGTTTGACTTTCATTTGATTCAATTAGCTTTGTAGAATGCATTAGACTTTCATTTGATTCAATTAGCTTTGTTTGAATTGTTTTTGTTTCGGGGTTTTCTGATGTCCTGCGGGAGAGTTACAATTCCGAGACTGGAACCGGACGCCTGTACCTGCAAAACAAACGGATGCTCCGGATGATTGGAGATCCGCCTCCGACGGTCAAGTTAGTACTTGATTAAGGAGTAATTAATGCGGAAATTAAAGTGATTGGGTCTCTCTAAGTGAGAGTGTTTTATGTGTGTAATCTGCGTAATCTCCCTTAATGAGGATTAAGGGAGGTATTTATAACCTCGGGAAACATGCCAATCTAGGTTTAGGTTAACCTTGGGCTGATTGGGCTTCCCTCGGAAGTTGGGCCTAGGTGGCCGGCTTCTCCATTAGGCATGGAGTATGCCACGTGTCATGACATAATAAGTCCAGGGTGGACGAATAAGCGTGTGCCACGTGGCAAGCCCTGAGAGGTCCAACTGGGGGACACTTGGCAGGACCTGATTGGCCCACGTGGCGTATTCCGATTGGATTTGAGCAAAATCCCCTAATCATTTGCCCCTCACAGGTGGCACGTGACTGGTCACGTGTTACCTGTGACAGGTGTCGCCCTGTGACAGGTGTCGCCCTGTAACAGGCCACGGCCTGCTACAGGTGTCACTCGGCGAGAGGCCGAGAGATTATCCCGCCAAAATTTTGAATTCTGGAAGTGACCCTTCGCCTTCTCACTTCGCCTATATAATGGAGTGTTGACTTCGGTCATTTTCACACTTGAAAACTTTGTGAGAGAACATTCGGACCCCTGAACTTGCTCTGACATTTTGGACCCTCTCTGCCTACCGCCTGCTCTGACAAGCCGACTACAAAGGATTTTCAGAACTTCATTAATCGTCACTCGTTCAGGTAACCGTCGGTTCTCTTACTCTTAATTTTCTCTTTACTTTATTCTTTTTTGAAATGGCACCACGGAAGCACACGACACGACCTAGGTTAGTGATCAGCCGGTCACCAGGGACGGCTGAATCTAGGACTAGGAGTGCCGCCTGCCCTTTTCTGGACCCATCTTTGCCCTTTATACAAAGTCCGACTGTATCTGTGTCTATGCAGAGCATGATGGCCAAAACAAAAAAGACTGCCAGGATCTCAAACTCAGACGGCTCCTCCCACAGGGTGTCGATTAGTGAAACATCTGACCAGGCGCCAGATGTGGAAGTGAAACAAAGCGGCTTGAAAGTCGGCAGTTCTGAGGGAGGAGTCAAAGTGACCCCTTCCCATTTTACAGTTGACAATTCTACATTGTCTCCTGATCCTTTTAAAGGAGAGGAGGCGGGCCCCTCCGGGAGAGGGGAGGAGTCGTCCTCTTCGGACTCGTCAGAGGACGAATCCGAGTCTAGCTCTTCTGGCCATGCTTCTCTGGACACAGAAGAGAAAAACAGTCGCCTACAAGAGGCGAGGCTTTCTCACGCAGTTGAGAAGGGGGACGATTGGGCGGAGCCATCCGCCTCTCACCGAGAGCAAAATACCCCCTACTACTGCACGGTACCTCGGGGCCGGATCACGGTCATGCAAGAGAAAGTGGGGAGCTTTATCGCCAACCACACAATGGGCCCCGGCTTTTTAGTGTTCGTGCCGGATCCAGAAGACACAGTCGTCTGGCCGGCTGGTACTAGTTATGATGGCGCCTGCTTTGGCTACTACGAGGCGGCCATCAAGGCTGGGCTGCGCTTCCCACTACATCCGGCTGTTCAGCGGATCTTGGATGGGTATGAGTTGGGGTTATGGCAGTTAGCCCCGAACTCCTGGGTCAACGTACTCGGCTATGTGGCCGGGTGCGAACTGCACGGGGTGGAGCCGAACTTCGAGGCTTTCGCCTACATGAACTACCTCAGCCGGACCCCTAAGGCAGGCGGTACCGGCTGGTATCAATTGACGAGCCACAGGGGCTACCTCATGACAAGAGGTAAAGCAAACAAATGGAAGGACTGGCGGAGCACCTTCCTTATCATTGAGAGTTCAGACACAGAGCTGAACAAGCGCTTCAACAGGTGGAACAGGAATCCGCCCCTTCTTGCAGGCGACCGCAGCATGCCGCCTGTTCCCCCCAAGGCTAAGAAAGAGATCCTAGATAAAGGACTCTCCAAAGTAGAGTCGAAGGTGAACTCTACTTCAGGGGTACGAGAGCAAGTACCCCTGCACTGCGTCCCGAGCTTCAAATGGCTCTACGACGAGTACTTTTTGGCCGCCTGTGGCCTCAGCAGTCGGTGCTCAAGAGGTAGCTGGCCTGTCGAATACTCTGTTGTTCCGTGCATTTCTTGTTATGACTTTTATTAACTTTGCTATTTGTTTTTGCAGCGGACGCCATGAGCAAAATTACCGCCTCCAAGACTGCGGCGCCCATGTTGCGGGCCTCCATCATGCAACAGTCTTCAACCGACTCCCCCAACAAGGGGGCACCCTTGGTGGGATTCGAACCTTTCACCCTCTTTTTGGAGTTGTGTTTATGCATATACTGACTCTTTTCTTCTTTATTAGACGGGCGCTCCAAGAGCTTCTTCTTCCCAACAGCCGGACCCCAAGTGATGTGGATTTAAACCCCTTAACTTAATAAAGAATCTAAAATCACACAAGTAACACAAGCCCTTCGAATTTCCTAAGAAAATCGAACAACTTAAGAATAACGAACCGGATATGACTTTGAAAACGACCACTCCTGGAACGAATTCAACGCCTCTCAAATTACCTAGACCACTCCTGGAACTAAGTACTTTGATGAACAAAACTTAGACTACTCCTAGAACTAAGTGTTGAACGTTCTAATTATCAAAACAACTCCTTGAATTGAAAACTAGCAAAACGTTTAAGCAAAAAGCTAAACAATGAATTTTTATTCAACTGAATTTTTGTGTATTTTTTTATGTGTCTACAAAGCCACGAAAATCCCCTATTTATAGACTAAAAACTAACTAATTCTAAGTCTAATAGAACTAGGACAAGTCCCTAGCCTTTAGCTCCAAGTAAGCTAAATAGAATAGGAAAACCAGTTCTACTTAGATTAGGAAACTAGTAGTAAGACTAGTTTAACTTAGTCTATAATTCCTAAAACGAATCCTAATCAACTAAGGAAACTTATTAAGCTAAAATAACAGAAATTAAAAGGAATCCTAAGTGCTTAAACCAAGAAAAACCCTTTCAAGTGAAAGGTAAAAACTTGCAAGCAAAACTCTAGAAAAAAACTAAGGAAGGAAAATCATCCTTTTCGTACTGCCGCCGCCAGACCACCTCACGCGCCGCCATAGGGGACACGCGCCTGACCGGCGTGTAGCTGGGCTCAAGCCAGAGCCGGGGAGCCGGCGCGTGGCACCCTATTCGGCGCGTCGCCGCCTCTGTCTTCGTCGGAAACCAACCGGTCCTTTGCTTCTTCCTTGATGACCACGCATGTGACCCAATCTTGGCTCTTCCCTCCAAGTTCGAACCCTATTGGACTCAAAATCAATACAATTGGCTCTTCAAAAGAATTTCCCTCCTGATTCACATCACCAAGGCCCGGAGGACGACTGTTGCGAGCTCTCCTGGTTCTGCCAGGAAACATGCGGCGGCTGAGAAACAGCCGGCCACTTCTTCTAAAACTCCAGCTGGGCCACCTAGAAGTATGAAATTGTCCTTGTAAATTTTAGACTTGCTCCCTTCTTTACTAGGTCTAATCCGTTTGTTTATGCTTGATGCAGCCGGCCCTCAGGAGCCTGACTTGGTCGAAGTGGCCAAGTCTATGATCAAGGCCGTACCTCCAGCTGAAAGGGAGGCGGTCAGAGGTGTCGGCACCCTTGACCTAGACGGGATTGCAGGGGTCCTTGCTGAGGTATACTTAGCATATTTTTGAGTATTTGAATTCCAGGACGCCTGTTTTCTTTTTTGTTTGGAAACTGACGCCTGTTCCCCTTTTTACTTAGGCCCTACTCCGAGTGAACGACCTTCGCAAGCCGCTTGACCGGAAGAACAAAGAGGTAAAGGCTGCAAAAGCTATGGCCGCCTCTGACTGTGATAAGGCAATGTTTCAAATTGCCCAAAATGAAGTTCTGACAATTGATATTCTTTATTATCAGGCGCAGGCTACCGCCGCTATCCGGGCTCAGTTAGAGGCGGCCCAGAAGAGGAATAGCGAGCTGGAGGCGACCATCAACAACCTCAAGACCAAGCTGAGTCCTCTTCGCCAAAAGATGTCCTCATACGAAACCTTGGAGAAATCCTTGGCGAGCGTAAAGGAACGCCTGGTGACCCAAGAGAAGAGTCTTACTCAGGAGCTCTCGGAAAAGGCCGAGCAAGAAAAGAAAGAGCTGGTCCGGGAGATGATGGAAGACTCTGCTCAAATCCAGCGCATGACTTGGGGCCGCCTCTTCCCCAATGCCGACTTTGCCTCTTGGGAAAAAACGTACCGCTAGTGTTCTGATAGATATAATCAAGAGATCCTGGCGGCTGCTGAGGAAGAGCCGTTGGAGGAGGAGGAGCAGCCGGTAGTTGCGCTTGTGCTGCTTGGGGGTAATGCATCAAAGAAGGATGCAGCTGAAGCCGAGTCCAGCAAAAAGAGTGCTGACCAGGCGGCAGCTGCTAATATTGAAGATCTGCCCCCTTAATAAGCTTTATGTCTTCTTTCCCCGGCCTGCGTGCCGTTTGTTTGTATTTACCCAGCCAGGGGGCCGGGGCTCTGAATATTTTGCCGGTCTTTAATGACCGGCTTCCTTTTAATGAAAATTTTTGTTTTGCTTCAAATTTGTTTAAGTATTGAATATTCTGATATCCAATTGTACACTATACCGACTGTTTTACATGGCCGATAGTTGCAGACAGGTACGGATAGTTAGTCACGCCGCCTATGCCCCTGGACGACTGGTTGTCTGTTTCCAGGCTAGACGATCAGTCGGCCATTATCCAATCGGTATTCGAACCATTTTAAAGACTGGATCCCCTTTAGGCAGGCGGTCCTGTCATTTATAAAATTAAGTAGGAAAGTGGTTTCCTACTTGTCATGTTTTTAGGCTAGAGACTTTAGGCTGTCTAGGCCGACTGTTCCCCGCCATATTTAATCTAGTGTGAATGGGTGCTGTATGAACACCTTTTTAGTTTCATACTAAATTTTTAAGGAGAGACGAAGTAAACATGATTGTTACCTAGTCGCCAAGTAACTGAGTAGTAGAGGTATCAAGCGGTGGGTACCGGTTGTTCCCCTTTATTCGCCAATGTTTGTTGGCTATTAACTCATAATATACCAACTGTTCTTATCCCAAGTAGTTAAGTCGGTCGGTTGACCCGGATGGTTACTGCGAACACTTGCTTGACGTGATTAGTCAGTTAAGTGAGAGATATCCTTGTCCGGGAAACGGCTACGTGGTTGTCTTTGTTAGACAGTCGTATAGGTGCCGTGTAATGATTTTATAGAACAATGTTCCACCCAAAAAGGGAGCTGCTCTATGCGACGAATTTCATCCGGATGGATGCCGTCGGACGCCTGCTATAACGTTGGGACAGGTTGAATTGAATTTTTATATTTTGATCAGTTGGCTTGGCGCCTGGTCTGATCATATGAGCCTTTGATAGTTCTTGGTGAACTGTATTATGGGAGTGTAGCCGGTTGAGTGAAACAAGCGGCGTGCCCCTCTTAAGTAAGAATAAAAATTAAACATGGAGAGTAGCCGACTGTTTGTCAGTAGGCATGCCCCTCTTAAGTAAAAATGAAAACTGAGTATGGAGAGTAGCCGACTGTTTGTTAGTAGGCGTGCCCCTCTTAGTACAAAATTGAATATTAAGTATGCGAACTTTTATTAAGTAGCCCTTGACTATTTACATTATTCAAAAGAAATATTTCTTAAGATTATCTACATTCCAAGTTCGAGGCAACGGTTGGCCATCTGGTGTTTCCAGACGGTAGGTACCGTCCCTGACCTCTTCACAGATTCGGTAGGGTCCTTCCCAGTTGGGAGTTAGTTTGCCAGACTCATTAGCCCTTCCAACTGCTTCCATTTTTCTAAGTACAAAGTCCCCCACTTTGAGTGGACGCCTGTGTACTTTTTTGTTGTATGATCTAGTCATTCTCAGGCGGTAAATTTCATGGCGCAAGACAGCATTGCCCCTCCTTTCAGGAAGTGAGTCTAATGCCAGGCGCATGGCTTCCCAGTTTGCCTCTTCGTCATATAGCATTACTCGAAGAGTCGGCTCGTAGTGTTCTATTGGAAGAACAACTTCCGCACCATAAGTTAGGAGGAATGGAGTTTCTCCAGTCGCCCCTTTTTCAATCGTCCTAATGGCCCAGAGAACATGTGGTAATTCATCCGCCCATAGGCCGCCTGCTCGTTCAATCTTTTTCTTGAGACCGTCTGAGATGATTTTATTAAAGGCTTCTACCTGGCCGTTTGCTTGTGGACGGCCGACAGATGCAAAGTAGTGTGCAATTCCTTGGTCACCCAACCAGCTTTTGAGAACAGGCGTCTCAAATTGGGGACCATTATCAAAAACCATAGACATGGGAACCCCGAACCGAGTGACGACATTTTTCCAAATGAATGAAATTACATCCTTCGTCTTGATTCCCTTTACAGCCTCCGCCTCTACCCATTTAGTGAAGTAGTCGACGACAACAAGTATGTACCTCCTTTCGCCTGTAGCAGGCGTATATGGACCCAGAATATCCATGCCCCACTTAGCAAACGGTAGTGGGCTATGAATGGTAGTGAGGTCAGTAGCCGGACGGTGAATTAGTTTGCCAAACCTTTGGCACTTGTCACATTTTTTCACCATCTCCATCGCATCTGCTTCTAAAGTAGGCCAAACGTAGCCCTGCCGCCTTGCCCGTTGAGCAAGCGTCCTACCGCCTATATGGGAAGCACAGTAACCAGAGTGAAGATCGTCTAGTATCTCTCGCCCCTTTTCTGGAGTAACACACTTTAAGAAGGGTTGAAGGTACCCCCTTTTGTGAAGTTCTCCCTTTATTATTTCAAAATTGGTTGCTCGTTTTTTCAGTGCTGCCGCCTGTTGATGATCATCCGGTAGGGTACCATTTGTCAGATATGCCCTGATTGGATCCATCCAGGTTGAGCTTCTGTCTAAGATTCCAATAGGGTCTTCCTCAATGCTTCTCCTAACCATTACTTCCCAAAAAACAGTTCGAGGAGTATCACAGGAGGCGGATGATGCTAATTTAGAAAGTGCATCCGCCTGGTTGTTTTCTGATCTCGGCACTTGGGTCAGATGGAAATCTTCAAGGGAGCCGACTGCTTGTCGGACCGCCTGTAAATACTTGATCATGGCCGGATGGGTTGCTTCGTATTCGCCATTGTACTGACTCACTATCAATTGTGAATCGGAACAGGCGTCTATTTTTCTTGCCCCTGCCGCCTTGCACATGCGGATTCCGGCTAGTAAAGCTTCATATTCTGCCTCATTGTTTAAGGCCTGAAAACTGAAGCGTAGAGCATACTCGTACCTGTCGCCCTCTGGCGACTGACATATGACGCCTGCTCCACAACCATTTGAAGTAGAGCTTCCATCCACATATACCTTCCAGACTTGATCTGGAACTTGAGAGTCAGGAGGACGAGTCATCTCAACAATAAAGTCAGCAAAGGCTTGCCCCTTCACTGCTTTTCTAGGCTCGAAGGTAACTTCGAGGCTTTGTATTTCTATGGCCCATTTGATCATTCGGCCTGACGTCTCCATGATGGTCAGTGGCCGCTTGATAGGTTGGTCTGTATACACGACGACTGCATGTGCCAAAAAGTAGGGCTTCAATTTTTTAACAGCCATGAAGAGTGCAAGACCAAATTTCTCCACTAAGGGATACCTCAACTCGGCATTTTTCAGTACATGACTGACAAAGTAGACCGGGAGCTGACAGCCGTCTCTTTCAGCAAGGAGAACAGCACTTAACGCATGATCAGAGACGGCCAGGTACATGTAGAGTACTTCTTTGGGCAAAGGGCTGACCAGCCTCGGCAAGGAATGCAAGTGAACTTTCAATTTCTGGAAGGCCGCCTCAGCATCCGGCTCCCATTCAAACCTTGCCTTTTTCTTAATTGCCTGGAAAAAGTATAGGCATTTGTCGCCTGATCGGCTTAGAAATCTTCCCAAGGCCGCCAGACAACCTGTTAACTTCTGAACCTCTCGGATGGTACGAGGCGACTGCATGTCGATGACCGCCTATACCTTCTCAGGGTTCGCCTCTATTCCTCTCTGATTGATAAGGAATCCGAGAAATTTCCCAGACTCAACTCCAAAGACACATTTCTTGGGATTGAGCATGACATGGTGCCGCCTAAGTGTGGCGAAAGTTTCTCGGAGGTCCGACAGATGATCTTTCTGAAGTTTAGACTTGACAATCATATCATCAATATATGCCTCGACATTCCTCCCAATCTGATCAAAGAACACAGTGTTTATCATTCGCTGGAAAGTAGCCGGGGCATTCTTAAGACCAAACGGCATGACCGTGTAACAGTATAACCCCTGATCAGTGACGAAGGCCGTCTTCTCCTGATCTTTCTTCCATAAAGGAATTTGATGGAAACTAGAGTAGGCGTCCATAAAGCTCATCAAAGCATGGTCGGCTGTTGAGTCGACCAGGTTATCAATTTTTAGCAGACGGTAACTGTCTTTGGGGCACGCCTTGTTTAAGTCTGTGTAGTCTACACACATTCGCCAGGTGCCATTCGGCTTTTTAACAAGCACCACATTTGCAACCCAGTCTGGGAAGTAACATTGCCGAATGAACCCTGCATCAAGTAATTTTTTAACTTCGGCGGCTACCGCCTGACTTCTTTCTTCGCCATGGTTCCGCTTCTTCTGCCGTACCGGCTTCTTTTTCGGATCCACGACCAGTTTATGTACCGCCAGATCAGGACTAATGCTTGGCATTTCATGGACTTCGAATGCAAAGATGTACTTGTACTCTTTCAATAGTTTGTGAAAGTCGTCACCCAGGTCCCTTAGAGCAGTCGTCCCAACCTTGATTGTTCTGTCAGGACGCGAGTCATCAAAGGTCAGGTCCGTATGCTCACCAGCTGGCTGAGGGCGGAATTCATCCGACCGCTCCTCTGCCAATAATTGCTATTTTCTGTCTTTTCTTGCGGCCCCTGTCTGGGATGCCTTTCTCTTCTTGCCGCCTGTTTCTTGAACAGGCGCACTCTCCTTGACGTTGTCAAGGTCTATTTTTCCACCACTCGACCCAGTGGCCATAACAGTGGGCTTGACATCCGAGAGATAGCACTCTCGGGCCATCCTCTGATCTCCCCTTAGGGACCCGACTGTTCCATTATCCCTCTCAAACTTGAGCAACATAAGAGATGGGATTATAACAGCCTTGGAATTATTCAGGGTTGGTCGTCCCAGAATCATGTTGTAGGCCGAGAGTTCTTCTACTACCAGGAACCGGACTACCATGTGTCGTCCTTCCCCTTTTTCGCCCAGGCGGATGGGTAAATCCACTCGTCCCACTGGGTGGAAGACTCCTCCTCCAAACCCTACTAAAGGGTGGGATGCCGGATGTATGCAATCAGTCTAATATTTTAGTTTCGACAGACATTTGCTACTGATGAGATCTAAGGAGCTTCCGGTATCTATGAGGATTCGGCCAACTCTCTGGTTGGCCACTTTACATTCAATAACGATAGGGTCGTCATGCGGCCCTCTTACCCCTCCTAGATCTTCTTTAGTGATGACAATCTCAGGAAATGAATGTTTGGAGGGCCGTTCTTGGTGAACGGAATTTACATCTACCCGTCTGATATTGTCTTTGTTGCCCCTAATAGTGGGGCCGCCCCCTGAGAAGCCGCCTGCAATGGTGTAGACGACTGCATCATCTGTATCGGAGCTGTCGGCCTGTTGATTCTTTTTGGTCGACTGCTTTTTCGAGGAAGTGTTTCCCGTAGATTTCTTGAGATAAGTGTCAAGATCACCTTGCTCAGCCAGGCGGTCCAGATACCGCATGAGACTGATGCATTCATTGGTGTGATGACCAACATCTTCATGATAATCACATAATTTTTCTTGGTTCCGATTGTTTGCTTAACCCTTCATGGGGACCGGCTTCTCAATTGAGATCCGTCCCTTGATTTCCTTTAGGATAAATTGGCTATCCTTGTTAAACACATACTTTGGGGAGTATGGTTTGAATTCTTTTTTCTTCTTCTGGGACGGCTGTTTAGAGGAATCAGTTGCCCAGACCTCTTTTCTTTTCTCGTCTTTGTTTGACGACTGCTTCTGTCGTCCTTCTCTTTTGTCGGACCTTTTCCCGTCTGACTATTTTACCGTACTACAAAGATCAGTCTCCTGTATATAGGCTTCCGCTTCAATCAAGGCCTCTTGAAGAGTCGCCACCCTCTTTCGGACCAAATCAAATTTGAAGGTCGACCCGTCTTTGAGACCTCTGAAAAAGTCAGTATAGGCTACTTCATCCGGTAACCCTTGAATCTGTATTCTCATCAGGTTAAACCGCCTGATGTAAGAACGAAGCCCCTCCTTCTCGCCTTGCTGAATTGTTCCTAAATAAAGGGTCGTCTTCTTCGCAGGGATGTTCATGGCGAAGTTGGAGGTGAAAAAGTAAGCAAGCGTCTTGAAGTTATTTACACAACCAGTCGGCAGGTTGCCGAACCATTGTTGTGCGATTCCTTTGAGAGTCGCTGGGAAACACTTGCACCAAGTGGGATCATCCAACCCTTGAAGGTACATCAGGTTGGTGAATGCCATCAGATGGTCTTCTGGGTTAGTAATGCCGTCATAGGCGCCTACTAATACATTTTTCACTTTGGCCGGCTAAGCGGCTTTAGTAATTTCCTTGGAGAAGGCCGACGGCTGTTCACCAAGTCTAAGCAACCGTAGCTGCCAGTCCATAGGTTGGACATTTTTTGCTGCATGTCCACCAAACGGAGGTGGCTGTAAAAAATACTGTTGTTGCGGTACAACGGTAAGTTTGGTACCGCCTGGTCGCTATGAAAGCCGGACTGACGGGAGGTGCCGCCTGACAGACTCTCATGATACGACTGAGGATGCCTCATCGAGGTATTTCGCAGGCTGACTTGGAAGTTTGAAGTAGAGGCCGACTCGGACAATCGGTCACTCTTCTTCTGCTCTAGCAGTAGCCGAGCGTCTGTGTATGTTTTCCTCGACCCGTCCGCCTGAAGATGACGAACAGGTTTCCTATTTCCTGGAGTAGGAAAACGGTATTTTGTGAAATCAAGGGCAGGTGGCTCCCACTTCCTAGATTTAGGATGAGGGGTCGCCTCGCCCTTGAACTGGCTTCCTCTTCCGAGAAGTGGAGGGTTTCTTAGCCGACTGCTCCTTGTCCAGAGCAGGCGGCTTCTTGTTGATCAACTCTTGAATTTCTCCCTTGAAGTCCCTCATGAAGGTCATAAGTTCATTCCTTGTGATGGGAGCAGACCCATCAATCGGCTGCTGCCAAACAGGCGGTGCGCCTGCTGGCTCGCTTCCAGTTTGAAGATGTTCCCGTTCCCTCCTTTCGGTATGACGGGTACGTCGGGCCCTTAGGGTCCCGTCTGAAGCTATGTGAGCTTCAACTTCAAATTCATTGTCAGTATCGTGGTCCGACTGAACTAGAGGATCGTCCAGGGGACCTCTCTCTTCAGGAGCCGGTACAAACGTGGATGCCATCTCAGAAGTACTCTCCCCACAGACGGCGCCAAAATGTTTCGGGGTTTTCTGATGTCCCGCGGGAGAGTTACAATTCCGAGATTGGAACCGGACGCCTATACCTGCAAAACAAACGGATGCTCCGGATGATTGGAGATCCGCCTCCGATGGTCAAGTTAGTACTTGATTAAGGAGTAATTAATGCGGAAATTAAAGTGATTGGGTCTCTCTAGATGAGAGTGTTTTATGTGTGTAATCTGCGTAATCTCCCTTAATGAGGATTAAGGGAGGTATTTATAACCTCGGGAAACGTGCCAATCTAGGTTTAGGTTAACCTTGGGCTGATTGGGCTTCCCTCGGAAGTTGGGCCTAGGTGGCCGGCTTCTCCATTAGGCATGGAGTATGCCACGTGTCATGACATAATAAGTCCAGGGTGGACGAATAAGCGTGTGCCACGTGGCAAGCCCTGAGAGGTCCAACTGGGGGACACTTGGCAGGACCAGATTGGCCCACGTGGCGTATTCCGATTGGATTTGAGCAAAATCCCCTATTCACTTTTCACTTTCAATTGATTCAATTAGCATTGTAGAATGCATTTGACTTTCATTTGATTAAATTAGGTTTTTGGAATGCATTTGACTTTCATATGATTCAAAAACCTTTGTTTGAATGTGTTTGACTTTTATTTGAATCAATTAGCTATGTTTGAATGTGTTTTACTTTCATTTGATTTAATTATCTTTGTAGAATGCTTTTGACTTTCATTTGATTCAATTAGCTTTGATGAATGCATTTGACTATCATTTGATTCAAAAATCTTTGTTTGAATGTGTTTGACTTTCATTTGATTCAATTGGCGTTGTAGAATGCATTAGACTTTCATTTGATTCAATTAGCTTTGTTTAATTGTGTTTGACTTTCATTTGATTCAATTAGCTTTGTTTAATGCATTTGACTTTCATTTGATTCAAAAAGCTTTGTTTGAATGTGTTTGACTTTCATTTGATTCAATTAGCTTTGTAGAATGCATTAGAGTTTCATTTGATTCAAATAGCGTTGTGTGATTGTGTTTGACTTTCATTTGATTAAATTAGCTTTGTTGAATGCATTTGACTTTCATTAGATTCATAAAGTTTTGTTTGAATGTGACTTTCATTTGATTCAATTAGCTTTGTAAAATGCATTTGACTTTCATTTGATTAAATTAGCTTTGTGGAATGCATTTGACTTTCATATGATTTAAAAAGCTTTGTTTGAATATGTTTGACTTTTATTTGAATCAATTAGCTATGTTTGAATGTGTTTTACTTTCATTTGATTTAATTTGCTTTGTAGAATGCATTTGAATTTCATTTGATACAATTAGCTTTAATGAATGCACTTTACTTTGATTTGATTCAAAAAGCTTTGTTTGAATGTGTTTGACTTTCATTTGATTCAATTGGCGTTGTAGAATGCATTAGACATTCATTTGATTCAATTCACTTTGTTTGATTGTGCTTGACTTTCATTTGATTCAATTCACTTTGTTTGATTGTGCTTGACTTTCATTTGATTCAATATGCTTTGTAGAATGCATTTGACTTTCATTTGATTTAAATATTTTTGTTTGAATGTGTTTGATTTTCATTTGATACAATTAGCTTTATAGAATGCATTAGACTTTCATTTGATTCAAAAACCATTGTTTGAATGTGTTTGACTTTCATTTGATTCAATTACCTTTGTTTGAAAGAGTTTGACTTTTATTAGATTCAATTAGCTTTGTAGAATGCATTTGACTTTCATTTGATTCACTTAGCTTTGTTAAATGCATTTTACTTTCATACGATTCAAAAAGCTTTGTTTGAATGAGTTTGACTTTCATTTGATTCAATTAGCTTTGTTGAAAGCATTTCACTTTCATTTGATTCAAAATGCTTTGTTTGAATGTGTTTGACTTTCATTTGATTCAATTAGCTTTTAAAATGCATTTGACTTTCATTTGACTTTATTAGCTTTGTTGTATGCATATGACTTTAATTTTGATTCAAAAACTTTGTTTGAATGAGTTTGACTTTCATTTGAATCAATTAGCTTTGTTTGAATGTGTTTGACTTTAATTTGATTTAATTAGCTTTATAGAATGCATTTGACTTTCATTTGATTCAATGAGCTTTGTTGAAAGCATTTGACTTTCTTTTGATTAAAAAAGCTTTGTTTGAATGTGGTTGACTTTCATTTGATTCAATTAGCTTTGTTTTATTGTGTTTGACTTTCATTTGATTTAATTAGCTTTGTAGAATGCATTTGACTTTCATTTGATTCAATATGATTTGAAAAATGCATCTGACTTTCATTTGATTCAAATAGCTTCTTTGAATGCATTTGACTTTTAATATGATTCAAAAAGCTTTGTTTGAATGTGTTTGACTTTCATTTGATTCAATTAGCTTTTTAGAATGCATTTGACTTTCATTTGACTTTATTAGCTTTGTAGAATGCATATGAGTTTAATTTCGAATCAAAAACTTTGTTTGAATGAGTTTGGCTTTTATTTGAATCAATTAGCTTTGTTTGAATGTGTTTGACTTTCATTTGATTTAATTAGCTTTGTAGAATGCATTTGGCTTTCATTTGATTCAATATGATTTGTAGAATGCATTTGACTTTCATTTGATTCAAATAGCTTCTTTGAATGCATTTGACTTTAATTTGATTCATAAAGCCTTGTTTGAATGTGTTTGACTTTCATTTGAATCAATTAGCTTTGTTTTAATGTGTTTGACTTTCATTTGATTTAATTAGCTTTATAAAATGCATTTGACTCTCATTTGATTCAATTAGCTTTATTGAAGGCATTTGACTTTTATTTGATTTAAAAAGCTTTGTTTGAATGTGTTTGACTTTCTTTTGATTCAATTAGCTTTGTAGAATGCATTAGACTTTCATTTGATTCAAATAGCGTTGTGTGATTGTGTTTGACTTTTATTTGATTAAATTAGCTTTGTTGAATGCATTTGACTTTCATTAGACTCATAAAGTTTTGTTTGAATGTGTTTGACTTTCATTTGATTCAATTAGCTTTGTAAAATGCATTTGACTTTCATTTGATTAAATTAGCTTTGTGGAATGCATTTGACTTTCATATGATTTAAAAAGCTTTGTTTGAATATGTTTGACTTTTATTTGAATCAATTAGCTATGTTTGAATGTGTTTTACTTTCATTTGATTTAATTTGCTTTGTAGAATGCATTTGAATTTCATTTGATACAATTAGCTTTAATGAATGCATTTTACTTTTATTTGATTCAAAAAGCTTTGTTTGAATGTGTTTGACTTTCATTTGATTCAATTGGCGTTGTAGAATGCATTAGACATTCATTTGATTCAATTCACTTTGTTTGATTGTGCTTGACTTTCATTTGATTCAATTCACTTTGTTTGATTGTGCTTGACTTTCATTTGATTCAATATGCTTTGTAGAATGCATTTGACTTTCATTTGATTTAAATATTTTTGTTTGAATGTGTTTGATTTTCGTTTGATACAATTAGCTTTATAGAATGCATTAGACTTTCATTTGATTCAAAAACCATTGTTTGAATGTGTTTGACTTTCATTTGATTTAATTACCTTTGTTTGAAAGAGTTTGACTTTTATTAGATTCAATTAGCTTTGTAGAATGCATTTGACTTTCATTTGATTCACTTAGCTTTGTTAAATGCATTTTACTTTCATACGATTCAAAAAGCTTTGTTTGAATGAGTTTGACTTTCATTTGATTCAATTAGCTTTGTTGAAAGCATTTCACTTTCATTTGATTCAAAATGCTTTGTTTGAATGTGTTTGACTTTCATTTGATTCAATTAGCTTTTAAAATGCATTTGACTTTCATTTGACTTTATTAGCTTTGTTGTATGCATATGACTTTAATTTTGATTCAAAAACTTTGTTTGAATGAGTTTGACTTTCATTTGAATCAATTAGCTTTGTTTGAATGTGTTTGACTTTCATTTGATTTAATTAGCTTTATAGAATGCATTTGACTTTCATTTGATTTCATGAGCTTTGTTGAAAGCATTTGACTTTCTTTTGATTAAAAAAGCTTTGTTTGAATGTGGTTGACTTTCATTTGATTCAATTAGCTTTGTTTTATTGTGTTTGACTTTCATTTGATTTAATTAGCTTTGTAGAATGCATTTGACTTTCATTTGATTCAATATGATTTGAAAAATGCATCTGACTTTCATTTGATTCAAATAGCTTCTTTGAATGCATTTGACTTTTAATATGATTCAAAAAGCTTTGTTTGAATGTGTTTGACTTTCATTTGATTCAATTAGCTTTTTAGAATGCATTTGACTTTCATTTGACTTTATTAGCTTTGTAGAATGCATATGACTTTAATTTTGAATCAAAAACTTTGTTTGAATGAGTTTGGCTTTTATTTGAATCAATTAGCTTTGTTTGAATGTGTTTGACTTTCATTTGATTTAATTAGCTTTGTAGAATGCATTTGGCTTTCATTTGATTCAATATGATTTGTAGAATGCATTTGACTTTCATTTGATTCAAATAGCTTCTTTGAATGCATTTGACTTTAATTTGATTAAAAAAGCTTTGTTTGAATGTGTTTGACTTTCATTTGAATCAATTAGCTTTGTTTTAATGTGTTTGACTTTCATTTGATTTAATTAGCTTTATAAAATGCATTTGACTCTCATTTGATTCAATTAGCTTTGTTTAAGGTATTTGACTTTTATTTGATTTAAAAAGCTTTGTTTGAATGTGTTTGACTTTCTTTTGATTCAATTAGCTTTGTAGAATGCATTAGGCTTTCATTTGATTCAAATAGTGTTGTGTGATTGTGTTTGACTTTCATTTGATTAAATTAGCTTTGTTGAATGCATTTGACTTTCATTAGATTCATAAAGTTTTGTTTGAATGTGTTTGACTTTCATTTGATTCAATTAGCTTTGTAGAATGCATTAGACTTTCATTTGATTCAATTAGCTTTGTTTGAATTGTTTTTGTTTCGGGGTTTTCTGATGTCCTGCGGGAGAGTTACAATTCCGAGACTGGAACCGGACGCCTGTACCTGCAAAACAAACGGATGCTCCGGATGATTGGAGATCCGCCTCCGACGGTCAAGTTAGTACTTGATTAAGGAGTAATTAATGCGGAAATTAAAGTGATTGGGTCTCTCTAAGTGAGAGTGTTTTATGTGTGTAATCTGCGTAATCTCCCTTAATGAGGATTAAGGGAGGTATTTATAACCTCGGGAAACATGCCAATCTAGGTTTAGGTTAACCTTGGGCTGATTGGGCTTCCCTCGGAAGTTGGGCCTAGGTGGCCGGCTTCTCCATTAGGCATGGAGTATGCCACGTGTCATGACATAATAAGTCCAGGGTGGACGAATAAGCGTGTGCCACGTGGCAAGCCCTGAGAGGTCCAACTGGGGGACACTTGGCAGGACCTGATTGGCCCACGTGGCGTATTCCGATTGGATTTGAGCAAAATCCCCTAATCATTTGCCCCTCACAGGTGGCACGTGACTGGTCACGTGTTACCTGTGACAGGTGTCGCCCTGTAACAGGCGACGGCCTGCTATAGGTGTCACTCGGCGAGAGGCCGAGAGATTATCCCGCCAAAATTTTGAATTCTGGAAGTGACCCTTCGCCTTCTCACTTCGCCTATATAAAGGAGTGTTGACTTCGGTCATTTTCACACTTGAAAACTTTGTGAGAGAACATTCGGACCCCTGAACTTGCTCTGACATTTTGGACCCTCTCTGCCTACCGCCTGCTCTGACAAGCCGACTGCAAAGGATTTTCAGAACTTCATTAATCGTCACTCGTTCAGGTAACCGTCGGTTCTCTTACTCTTAATTTTCTCTTTACTTTATTCTTTTTTGAAATGGCACCACGGAAGCACACGACACGACCTAGGTTAGTGATCAGCCGGTCACCAGGGACGGCTGAATCTAGGACTAGGAGTTGTTTCGGGGTTTTCTGATGTCCTGCGGGAGAGTTACAACACCGAGACTGGAACCGAACGCCTGTACCTGCAAAACAACGAAGACTCCTTGTGGTAGGAGCTCCGCCTCCAACGGTCAAGTTAGTACCTGATTAAGGAGTAATTAATGCGGAAATTAAGTAGTTTGGTCTCTCTAGGTGAGAGTGCTTAATGTGTAATCTGTGTTACTTTTTTGGTTAATCTCTCCTCTTAATGAGAATTAAGAGAGGTATTTATATCCTCGGGAAGCGTGCCAGTTAGGTTTAGGTTAACCTTGGGCTGACTGGGCTTCTAATCAGGATTGGGCCTTGTTGGCCGGTTTTCCCATTTGGCATGGGGGGACACGTGGCGTGTCTCAATTGGTCCGTGGTGGACGAATCTGAGACTGACACGTGGCAGGCCCCTATTGGCCTACGTGAAGGACACGTGGCAGAACCTGGTTGGTCCACTTGTCAGACGGTGATTGGTGGATAAAAATCCCCTAATCATTTGCCCCTCACAGGCGGCACGTGACTGGTCACGTGTCACCTGTGACAGGTATCGCATGGTGACAGGCGACGGCCTACGGCAGGTGTCGCCCTGCAATTGGCCGAGAGATATTTCCCGCCCAAATTTTGAATTTGGAAGTGACCCTTCGCCTTCTCACTTTGCCTATATAAGGAAGTGTTGACTTCGGTCATTTTCACATTTGAGAACTTTTGCGAGAGAACATTCGGACCCCTGAACTTGCTCTGACATTTTGGACTTTTGTTGCCTACCGCTTGCTCTGACAAACCATTTGCAGAGGACTTCAGAACTCATCAATCGTCATCGTTCAGTAACCGTCGGTTCTCTTACTCTTAACTTTTTCCTTTATTTTTATTTCTTTTGAAATGGCCCCATGGAAGCAAAGAGCGGCCTAAGTTAGTGATCAGCCGGTCACGGGGACGGCTGAATCTAGGACTAGGAGTGCCGCCTGCCCTTTTTCTGGACCCATCTTTGCCCTTTATACAAAGTCCGACTGTATCTGTGTCTATGCAGAACATGATGGCCAGAACAAAAAAGACAGCTAGGATCTCAAATCGGACGGCTCCTCTCAAAGGGTGCCAATAAGTGAAACATCTGACCAGGCGCCAGATGTAGAAGTGAGACAAGGCGGCTGCCAAGCCGACAGTTCTGAGGGAGGGGTCAAGGTGGTCCCTTCCCATTTCACAGTAGATATGTCCAAACTATTCTCCTACCCCTTCTAAGGAGGAGGCGGGCCCCTCTGGGAGAGGGAAGGAGTCGTCCTCTTCTGA
>JAWIZW010000138.1:0-63756 GCA_034703905.1 Chenopodium berlandieri | reverse complement strand
TGTAAGTCTAATACACCCTTCCAACATAATGATAAGGTATTAGACTCGAAAAAGAAACAACTCGCCTTTGAACGTTTTGAATTGCGAAAATAACCAAAACCCAAGAACAAACTCAAGGTATTGAGATCTTGGCTAGAAACTCGAGACACACTCAAAGTTTCCCCTAATCTTACAACTCAAGAACACACTCAAAGTTATAAAGGACAACACTCAAACTTTGGACAAACACAAAGAAGAATGTTAAACAAACCTCACGGTTTTTATGTATATCTCAAAAACTGATTTTATTTTTGGTTTGCTCTCCCTTTTATAGAGGAAAGGAGCAGCAAATAAGCACACCAAAAGGCAAGGAAAACCGTCCAAAAGATGGAGAGCCAAAAGCCACGGTTTTCCTTAATACAAGCTAGCTTTAAATGCACTAATTAAGCCTAAAGATGAAGAGTTAAACTCTTCCTATTACAACCAGCCAAAGATCAACTCTTGGCATTATTTTTCAGCAAAGAAAAGTTAAAAACTTAAGCTAATAATAAGAAGTAAATGGAACAAGAATCACACGCCCAAAATAGTAGTGAAATGAGCCAAAGTGTGATTTATGTCAACTGTTTTCCAATCTTCAATCCACCCATGAAATGCAACATAGAATTTCGGCCTTCTTTGAAAATGGGTAAAACCCAAGAGTCTCCAAGACTAGAGCAACTGGTTCTTGATCCATGAAGCTTCTAAGTGGGCTTCTTGATCTTGGATCACAAAGCTTTTTGAATCAAATGAAAGTCAAACACATTCAAATAAAGATTTTTGAATAAAATTAAAATCAAACACATTCAAATGAAGCTATTTAAATCAAATGAAAGTGAAATGCATTCTAAAAAGCAAATTGAAACAAATGAAAGTCAAACACATTCAAACAAAGCTATTTGAATCAAATTAAAATCAAACACATTCAAATGAAGCTATTTAAATCAAATGAAAGTGAAATGCATTCTAAAAAGCTAATTGAATCAAATGAAAGTCAAACACATTCAAACAAAGCTTTTTGAATTAAATGAAAGTCAAACACATTCAAACAAAACAATTTAAATCAAATGAAGTGAAATGCATTCTACAAAGCTAACAGAATTAAATCAAAGTCAAACACATTCAAACAAAGCTTTTTGAATAAAATGAAAGTCAAATACATTCTACAAAGCTAATTGAATCAAATGAAAGTCAAAAACATTCAAACAAAGCTTTTTGAATCAAATGAAAGTCAAACACATTCAAATAAAGCTTTTTGAATAAAATTAAAATCAAACACATTCAAATGAAGCTATTTAAATGAAATGAAAGTGAAATGCATTCTAAAAAGCAAATTGAATCAAATGAAAGTCAAACACATTCAAACAAAGCAATTTGAATCAAATTAAAGTCAAACACATTCAAATAAAGCTTTTTGAATCAAATGAAAGTCAAACACATTCAAACAAAACAATTTAAATCAAATGAAGTGAAGTGCATTCTACAAAGCTAACTGAATCAAATCAAAGTCAAACACATTCAAACAAAGCTTTTGAATAAAATGAAAGTCAAATACATTCTACAAAGCTAATTGAATTAAATGAAAGTCAAACACATTCAAACAAAGGTTTTTGAATCAAATGAAAGTCAAACACATTCAAACAAAGCTTTTTGAATAAAATTAAAATCAAACACATTCAAATGAAGCTATTTAAATCAAATGAAAGTGAAATGCATTCTAAAAAGCAAATTGAATCAAATGAAAGTCAAACACATTCAAACAAAGCTATTTGAATCAAATTAAAGTCAATAACATTCTACAAAGCTAATTGAATCAAATGAAAGTCAAACACATTCAAACAAAGCTTTTTGAATCAAACGAAAGTCAAACACATTCAAACAAAGCAATTTAAATCAAACGAAAGTGAAATGCATGCTACAAAGCTAACTGAATCAAATGAAATTCAAACACATTCAAACAAAGCTTTTTGAATAAAATTAAAGTCAAATACATTCTACAAAGCTAATTGAATCAAATGAAAGTCAAACACATTCAAACAAAGCTTTTTGAATCAAATGAAAGTCAAACACATTCAAACAAAGCCATTTAAATCAAATGAAAGTGAAATGCATGCTACAAAGCTAACTGAATCAAATGAAATTCAAACACATTCAAACAAAGCTTTTTGAATAAAATTAAAGTGAAACACATTCTACAAAGCTAATTGAATCAAATGAAAGTCAAACACATTCAAACAAAGCTTTTTGAATCAAATAAAAGTCAAACACATTCAAACAAAGCTTTTTAAATCAAATGAAAGTCAAACACATTCAAATAAAGCAATTTAAATCAAATGAAGTGAAATGCATTCTACAAAGCTAACAGAATCAAATCAAAGTCAAACACGTTTAAACAAAGCTTTTTGAATAAAATGAAAGTCAAATACATTCTACAAAGCTAATTGAATCAAATGAAAGTCAAAAACATTCAAACAAAGCTTTTTGAATCAAATGAAAGTCAAACACATTCAAATAAAGCTTTTTGAATAAAATTAAAATCAAACACATTCAAATGAAGCTATTTAAATCAAATGAAAGTGAAATGCATTCTAAAAAGCAAATTGAATCAAATGAAAGTCAAACACATTCAAACAAAGCAATTTGAATCAAATTAAAGTCAAACACATTCAAATAAAGCTTTTTGAATCAAATGAAAGTCAAACACAGTCAAACAAAACAATTTAAATCAAATGAAAGTGAAGTGCATTCTACAAAGCTAACTGAATCAAATCAAAGTCAAACACATTCAAACAAAGCTTTTTGAATAAAATGAAGGTCAAATACATTTTACAAAGCTAATTGAATTAAATGAAAGTCAAACACATTCAAACAAAGGTTTTTGAATCAAATGAAAGTCAAACACATTCAAACAAAGCTTTTTGAATCAAATTAAAGTCAATAACATTCTACAAAGCTAATTGAATCAAATGAAAGTCAAACACATTCAAACAAAGCTTTTTGAATCAAATGAAAGTCAAACACATTCAAACAAAGCAATTAAAATCAAATGAAAGTGAAATGCATGCTACAAAGCCAACTGAATCAAATGAAATTCAAACACATTCAAACAAAGCTTTTTGAATAAAATTAAAGTCAAATACATTCTACAAAGCTAATTGAATCAAATGAAAGTCAAACACATTCAAACAAAGCTTTTTGAATCGAAAGTCAAACACATTCAAACAAAGCCATTTAAATCAAATGAAAGTGAAATGCATGCTACAAAGCTAACTGAATCAAATGAAATTCAAACACATTCAAACAAAGCTTTTTGAATCAAATGAAAGTCAAACACATTCAAATAAAGCTTTTTGAATAAAATTAAAATCAAACACATTCAAATGAAGCTATTTAAATCAAATGAAAGTTAAATGCATTCTAAAAAGCAAATTGAATCAAATGAAAGTCAAACACATTCAAACAAAGCAATTTGAATCAAATTAAAGTCAAACACATTCAAATAAAGCTTTTTGAATCAAATGAAAGTCAAACACATTCAAACAAAACAATTTAAATCAAATGAAAGTGAAGTGCATTCTACAAAGCTAACTGAATCAAATCAAAGTCAAACACATTCAAACAAAGCTTTTTGAATAAAATGAAGGTCAAATACATTCTACAAAGCTAATTGAATTAAATGAAAGTCAAACACATTCAAACAAAGGTTTTTGAATCAAATGAAAGTCAAACACATTCAAACAAAGCTTTTTGAATCAAATTAAAGCCAATAACATTCTACAAAGCTAATTGAATCAAATGAAAGTCAAACACATTCAAACAAAGCTTTTTGAATCAAATGAAAGTCAAACACATTCAAACAAAGCAATTAAAATCAAATGAAAGTGAAATGCATGCTACAAAGCTAACTGAATCAAATGAAATTCAAACACATTCAAACAAAGCTTTTTGAATAAAATTAAAGTCAAATACATTCTACAAAGCTAATTGAATCAAATGAAAGTCAAACACATTCAAACAAAGCTTTTTGAATCAAATGAAAGTCAAACACATTCAAACAAAGCCATTTAAATCAAATGAAAGTGAAATGCATGCTACAAAGCTAACTGAATCAAATGAAATTCAAACACATTCAAACAAAGCTTTTTAAATAAAATTAAAGTGAAACACATTCTACAAAGCTAATTGAATCAAATGAAAGTCAAACACATTCAAACAAAGCTTTTTGAATCAAATAAAAGTCAAACACATTCAAACAAAGCTTTTTGAATCAAAAATGAAAGTCAAACACATTCAAAAAAAGCAATTTAAATCAAATGAAGTGAAATGCATTCTACAAAGCTAACAGAATCAAATCAAAGTCAAACACGTTTAAACAAAGCTTTTTGAATAAAATGAAAGTCAAATACATTCTACAAAGCTAATTGAATCAAATGAAAGTCAAAAACATTCAAACAAAGCTTTTTGAATCAAATGAAAGTCAAACACATTCAAATAAAGCTTTTTGAATAAAATTAAAATCAAACACATTCAAATGAAGCTATTTAAATCAAATGAAAGTGAAATGCATTCTAAAAAGCTAATTGAATCAAATGAAAGTCAAACACATTCAAACAAAGCTTTTTGAATTAAATGAAAGTCAAACACATTCAAACAAAACTTTTTGAATCAAATGAAAGTCAAACACATTCAAACAAAGCAATTTAAATTAAATGAAGTGAAATGCATTCTACAAAGCTAACAGAATTAAATCAAAGTCAAACACATTCAAACAAAGCTTTTTGAATAAAATGAAAGTCAAATACATTCTACAAAGCTAATTGAATCAAATGAAAGTCAAAAACATTCAAACAAAGCTTTTTGAATCAAATGAAAGTCAAACACATTCAAATAAAGCTTTTTGAATAAAATTAAAATCAAACACTGATGCGAATCAAGAAGCTAATTCTTTTGAAAGATCTAATGTACTTTTAGATGGTCTAAACAACTCCATTATAGGCTACCCAAACAAGGAAATAATCAAGGAAAGGTTCAATAGCTTAAATTGGAAAGAAAGAAGCATGATTTCCAAGAACGAAGAAGTTGCGCAATTCACTTCCGGCGACGATACAAGCGGCCACGCGCCGAGATGGTTCCCACGCGCCTGCCTTCCGGCACCGGACTGAGCCAAGCTACAAGGTGGTGTGGCGCGTGTCACAAGTGGTGGCGCGTGAAGTGGTGTTCAGGCGGCGATATGAAAAGAATGATTTCTTTTCCTTAGTTTTATTTTGTGAGTCTTTACTTAGGTTTTTGCTTACAAGTTTTTACCTTTCACTTGAAAGGGTTTTTCTTGTTTTAAGCACTTAGGATTTCTATTTTAATTAGGAATTGTTTTGGTCTAGTGAGTTCCTATTTGAATTAGGACTTGTCTTTAGCAAAAGAGAGTTCCTATTTGAATTAGGACTTGTTTTTAGCAAAGTAAATTCCTAAGTGGATTAGGACTTGACTTTGGTTTTTAGGCGTGTCTAGGAGTTTTAGGAGGATTGAATAACCTAACCTAAGTTGAATTAAACTTACTTAGTTTAGTCATATCCGAATTAGGAACTTGGGGATCAAGTTTCGGTTTTCTTAGAATTTCTAGGTCAAATGGGATTCTAATTCAATTAGGATTAGTCTTCTAATTTGATTAGGTTTAGGATTAGTTTTGAGTCTATAAATATAGGGTTGTAATCTTCGAATAATAAAAAAAGTTTAATCATACATTCATAATAATAATTCTTTTGTTTAAGTTGGATTACTTAAATTCTTGATTGGTGGATTCCAATTTGCTGTTTTGTTTGTTTTAGTTAAAACAATCATCTAGGTTGATTAATTAGGTGGATTCTTGATTAATTAATTTAAGTTTCTTGCTTAATTCTTGGTGAACTTTCTGTATAGAATTAGGTTAGATTCATATCTTTGTGAGGCTTAGTTTTCGGACTAAAAATCACATCATCTTGGTATCAGAGCACAGGTTCGGAAGAATTTAAACTGGTAACGTTTGGCTTGGAATTTTTGAGTGATTCTTTTTGCATTAGACTGGAAAAACGTCTAGCTATCTTCACCTAAAATTTCGTAACATTTGGTTGAGTAACGAACTCTGCACAGCCTTAAACTTTTGGTGTTGTTTCACTGGAATACGGGTTGGGAGTCCGGTTGTTGTTTGCTTCAAGATTCCATCAAGATTTTATCTAATCAAGATTTTTGCATAGACTAACTTGGTTTGTGTAGGAATCATGAGTGACAAAGAGGTTCCACAAGTTCCAAGGGGTTTAACCTTAGAACAAGCGCAAAATCTTAGAAGAGATAGGCAAATCACCGAGTTGGCAGCAAGGTTGGAGGAGGTATTGAAGAGACTTGATACTCGTGATGGATCTTCTTCAAAGAGGGGTGATTCTAACCCTAATTCTAGTTCAAGTGAGGAAGAACAACCAAGGAGAAACCCTAAGAGGTCACGAAAGAATTATTCATCAAGTGATGATTCACCTAGACCTAGGAGAAGGGATAGACCTAAAGATGATGATAGAAACCTTAGGTTAGACCTTCCCGAATTCAATGGGAGTATGAATGAACCAGAGAAATATTTTGAATGGATTAGAAGGGCCGAAACACTCTTTGATTACAAGGAGTATGATGAAAGAAAGAAGTGTAAACTTGCGGAGTTGAAGCTCACTGGTTATGCTAGTCTTTGGTGATAATTTGAAAAAGAAGAGGCATAAAGAAGGGCGTAACAAAATCACAACTTGGGAGCAACTCAAGAAGCACATGAAAAAGAGGTTCGTTCCTAGTGATTATATTCAAGATATCTATCTGAAGATGCAAACTTTTAAACAAAATTCTATGACTGTTGAGAATTATATTGTTGAGTTTGAGAAGTTATGCATGCTATGTGGTTTAGAAGAGATTGTTGAACATAAGATTGCTAGATTTATTTCGGGATTGAATGATAATATTGCTGAGAAAGTTGAATTACAACAATATTGGTCTTTTGAGGATGTGTGTAAAGTGGCTATCAAAGTTGAAAAACAATTAAAAGTGAAGAAAAGCTCATTCTCTAAACCGTTTATAAAAGGATTCTCAAAACCTTTTGAGAAAGCTAATGTGGAAAAGGGTAGTTCAAGTTCGAATTACAAAGATTCTAAAACTAAATTCGAAACTAACAAGAAATTTGTGGAAGGAAGGAAGTGCTTTAAGTGTGGTAGTGTTGGTCACATTGCAAGTGATTGTCCTTCAAAAAGGGTCATGACTGCACAAGAATGGGAGCAAGAAAAGACTTTGTGTGAGCAAGGTAGTGACGTTGAAAAGGATCAAGAAAACCTTGAAGAAGAAGAGGAGGAGCTCTTGGAAGAAGTAGAGGCCGAACATCAAGGTCAAAGTTTGGTCCTAAGAAGAACACTGCATTCGAAACCTACACCTATGGAGGGCGATCAAAGAGAGAAGATTTTCCATACAAGGTGCAAGGTGAAGGATAGATTGTGTGATGTAATCATAGACACGGGAAGTTGCACCAATGTAGTGTCTACTACTTTGGTAGATAAATTAGAGTGGCCAATTACCGAGCATCCACAACCATACAAGCTTCATTGGCTTAACAACACAAGTGATGTCAAGGTCAACAAGCAAGCGCTAATATCCTTTTCAATTGGTAAATTTCATGATAAAGTTTTATGTGATGTTTGTCCTATGGATGCATGTCATATACTATTAGGCCGTCCTTGGCAATATGATAGGTTTGTGAAATTTAATGGAAGGACTAATGTGTACTCCGTGGAGGTTGGAAACAAACGTTTAAGTCTACATCCTTTATCTCATAAAGGACAGAATAAGTGCTCAAATGTTACTCGTAGTTCAAGTTTGTTTCTAAGAGAAAAAGTATTCAAGGAAGAAATCGATAGAGGACCCAAGACATGTTTTCTTGCTAAAGAAGGTGACAATTATGAAGATGGTGAGTGCCAAGAAGACTTGTCTACTGAAAGCGGTGATGAAGATTCTACATATACTATTGAAAACCTTTTTACTTGTTTTGATGAAGTAAATTTGAGGGCAAATTCTTTTGAAGAAGAGGAGGATGATGCGAATCAAGAAGCTAATTCTTTTGAAAGATCTAATGTACTTTTAGATGGTCTAAACAACTCCATTATAGGCTACCCAAACAAGGAAATAATCAAGGAAAGGTTCAATAGCTTAAATTGGAAAGAAAGAAGCATGATTTCCAAGAACGAAGAAGTTGCGCAATTCACTTCCGGCGACGATACAAGCGGCCACGCGCCGAGATGGTTCCCACGCGCCTGCCTTCCGGCACCGGACTGAGCCAAGCTACAAGGTGGTGTGGCGCGTGTCACAAGTGGTGGCGCGTGAAGTGGTGTTCAGGCGGCGATATGAAAAGAATGATTTCTTTTCCTTAGTTTTATTTTGTGAGTCTTTACTTAGGTTTTTGCTTACAAGTTTTTACCTTTCACTTGAAAGGGTTTTTCTTGTTTTAAGCACTTAGGATTTCTATTTTAATTAGGAATTGTTTTGGTCTAGTGAGTTCCTATTTGAATTAGGACTTGTCTTTAGCAAAAGAGAGTTCCTATTTGAATTAGGACTTGTTTTTAGCAAAGTAAATTCCTAAGTGGATTAGGACTTGACTTTGGTTTTTAGGCGTGTCTAGGAGTTTTAGGAGGATTGAATAACCTAACCTAAGTTGAATTAAACTTACTTAGTTTAGTCATATCCGAATTAGGAACTTGGGGATCAAGTTTCGGTTTTCTTAGAATTTCTAGGTCAAATGGGATTCTAATTCAATTAGGATTAGTCTTCTAATTTGATTAGGTTTAGGATTAGTTTTGAGTCTATAAATATAGGGTTGTAATCTTCGAATAATAAAAAAAGTTTAATCATACATTCATAATAATAATTCTTTTGTTTAAGTTGGATTACTTAAATTCTTGATTGGTGGATTCCAATTTGCTGTTTTGTTTGTTTTAGTTAAAACAATCATCTAGGTTGATTAATTAGGTGGATTCTTGATTAATTAATTTAAGTTTCTTGCTTAATTCTTGGTGAACTTTCTGTATAGAATTAGGTTAGATTCATATCTTTGTGAGGCTTAGTTTTCGGACTAAAAATCACATCAAACACATTCAAATGAAGCTATTTAAATCAAATGAAAGTGAAATGCATTCTAAAAAGCAAATTGAATCAAATGAAAGTCAAACACATTCAAACAAAGCAATATGAATCAAATTAAAGTCAAACACATTCAAATAAAGCTTTTTGAATCAAATGAAAGTCAAACACATTCAAACAAAACAATTTAAATCAAATGAAAGTGAAGTGCATTCTACAAAGCTAACTGAATCAAATCAAAGTCAAACACATTCAAACAAAGCTTTTTGAATAAAATGAAGGTCAAATACATTCTACAAAGCTAATTGAATTAAATGAAAGTCAAACACATTCAAACAAAGGTTTTTGAATCAAATGAAAGTCAAACACATTCAAACAAAGCTTTTTGAATCAAATGAAAGTCAAACACATTCAAACAAAGCCATTTAAATCAAATGAAAGTGAAATGCATTCTACAAAGCTAACAGAATCAAATGAAATTCAAACACATTCAAACAAAGCTTTTTGAATAAAATGAAAGTGAAACACATTCTACAAAGCTAATTGAATCAAATGAAAGTCAAAAACATTCAAACAAAGCTTTTTGAATCAAATGAAAGTCAAACACATTCAAATAAAGCTTTTTGAATAAAATTAAAATCAAACACATTCAAATGAAACTATTTAAATCAAATGAAAGTGAAATGCATTCTAAAAAGCTAATTGAATCAAATGAAAGTCAAACACATTCAAACAAAGCTTTTTGAATTAAATGAAAGTCAAACACATTCAAACAAAACTTTTTGAATCAAATGAAAGTTAAACACATTCAAACAAAGCAATTTAAATCAAATGAAGTGAAATGCATTCTACAAAGCTAACAGAATTAAATCAAAGTCAAACACATTCAAACAAAGCTTTTTGAATAAAATGAAAGTCAAATACATTCTACAAAGCTAATTGAATCAAATGAAAGTCAAAAACATTCAAACAAAGCTTTTTGAATCAAATGAAAGTCAAACACATTCAAATAAAGCTTTTTGAATAAAATTAAAATCAAACACATTCAAATGAAGCTATTTAAATCAAATGAAAGTGAAATGCATTCTAAAAAGCAAATTGAATCAAATGAAAGTCAAACACATTCAAACAAAGCAATTTGAATCAAATTAAAGTCAAACACATTCAAATAAAGCTTTTTGAATCAAATGAAAGTCAAACACATTCAAACAAAACAATTTAAATCAAATGAAAGTGAAGTGCATTCTACAAAGCTAACTGAATCAAATCAAAGTCAAACACATTCAAACAAAGCTTTTTGAATAAAATGAAGGTCAAATACATTCTACAAAGCTAATTGAATTAAATGAAAGTCAAACACATTCAAACAAAGGTTTTTGAATCAAATGAAAGTCAAACACATTCAAACAAAGCTTTTTGAATCAAATTAAAGTCAATAACATTCTACAAAGCTAATTGAATCAAATGAAAGTCAAACACATCCAAACAAAGCTTTTTGAATCAAATGAAAGTCAAACACATTCAAACAAAGCCATTTAAATCAAATGAAAGTGAAATGCATTCTACAAAGCTAACAGAATCAAATAAAATTCAAACACATTCAAACAAAGCTTTTTGAATAAAATTAAAGTGAAACACATTCTACAAAGCTAATTGAATCAAATGAAAGTCAAAAACATTCAAACAAAGCTTTTTGAATCAAATGAAAGTCAAACACATTCAAATAAAGCTTTTTGAATAAAATTAAAATCAAACACATTCAAATGAAGCTATTTAAATCAAATGAAAGTGAAATGCATTCTAAAAAGCTAATTGAATCAAATGAAAGTCAAACACATTCAAACAAAGCTTTTTGAATTAAATGAAAGTCAAACACATTCAAACAAAACTTTTTGAATCAAATGAAAGTCAAACACATTCAAACAAAGCAATTTAAATCAAATGAAGTGAAATGCATTCTACAAAGCTAACAGAATTAAATCAAAGTCAAACACATTCAAACAAAGCTTTTTGAATAAAATGAAAGTCAAATACATTCTACAAAGCTAATTGAATCAAATGAAAGTCAAAAACATTCAAACAAAGCTTTTTGAATCAAATGAAAGTCAAACACATTCAAATAAAGCTTTTTGAATAAAATTAAAATCAAACACATTCAAATGAAGCTATTTAAATCAAATGAAAGTGAAATGCATTCTAAAAAGCAAATTGAATCAAATGAAAGTCAAACACATTCAAACAAAGCAATTTGAATCAAATTAAAGTCAAACACATTCAAATAAAGCTTTTTGAATCAAACGAAAGTCAAACACATTCAAACAAAACAATTTAAATCAAATGAAAGTGAAGTGCATTCTACAAAGCTAACTGAATCAAATCAAAGTCAAACACATTCAAACAAAGCTTTTTGAATAAAATGAAGGTCAAATACATTCTACAAAGCTAATTGAATTAAATGAAAGTCAAACACATTCAAACAAAGGTTTTTGAATCAAATGAAAGTCAAACACATTCAAACAAAGCTTTTTGAATCAAATTAAAGTCAATAACATTCTACAAAGCTAATTGAATCAAATGAAAGTCAAACACATTCAAACAAAGCTTTTTGAATCAAATGAAAGTCAAACACATTCAAACAAAGCCATTTAAATCAAATGAAAGTGAAATGCATGCTACAAAGCTAACTGAATCAAATGAAATTCAAACACATTCAAACAAAGCTTTTTGAATGAAATTAAAGTGAAACACATTCTACAAAGCTAATTGAATCAAATGAAAGTCAAACACATTCAAACAAAGCTTTTTGAATCAAATGAAAGTCAAACACATTCAAACAAAGCAATTTAAATCAAATGAAAGTGAAATGCATGCTACAAAGCTAACTAAATCAAATGAAATTCAAACACATTCAAACAAAGCTTTTTGAATAAAATTAAAGTCAAATACATTCTACAAAACTAATTGAATCAAATGAAAGTCAAACACATTCAAACAAAGCTTTTTGAATCAAATAAAAGTCAAACACATTCAAACAAAGCTAACAGAATCAAATCAAAGTCAAACACATTCAAACAAAGCTTTTTGAATAAAATGAAAGTCAAACACATTTAAACAAAGCAATTTAAATCAAATGAAGTGAAATGCATTCTACAAAGCTAACAGAATCAAATCAAAGTCAAACACATTTAAACAAAGCTTTTTGAATCAAATGAAAGTCAAACACATTCAAACAAAGCAATTTAAATCAAATGAAGTGAAATGCATTCTACAAAGCTAACAGACTCAAATCAAAGTCAAACACATTCAAACAAAGCTTTTTGAATAAAATGAAAGTCAAATACATTCTACAAAGCTAATTGAATCAAATGAAAGTCAAACACATTCAAACAAAGCTTTTTGAATAAAATGAAAGTTAAACACATTCAAATAAAGCAATTTAAATCAAATGAAGTGAAATGCATTCTACAAAGCTAACAGTATCAAATAAAATTGAAACACATTCAAACAAAGCTTTTTGAATAAAATGAAAGTCAAATACAATCTACAAAGGTAATTGAATCAAATGAAAGTCAAAAACATTTAAACAAAGCTTTTTGAATCAAATGAAAGTCAAACACATTTAAACAAAGCAATTTAAATCAAATGAAGTGAAATGCATTCTACAAAGCTAACAAAATCAAATCAAAGTCAAACACATTCAAACAAAGCTTTTTGAATAAAATGAAAGTCAAATACATTCTACAAAGCTAATTGAATCAAATGAAAGTCAAACACATTCAAACAAAGCTTTTTGAATCAAATTAAAGTCAAATACATTCAAACAAAGCAATTTAAATCAAATGAAGTGAAATGCATTCTACAAAGCTAACAATATCAAATCAAATTCAAACACATTCAAACAAAGCTTTTTGAATAAAATGAAAGTCAAATACAATCTACAAAGCTAATTGAATCAAATGAAAGTCAAAAACATTCAAACAAAGCTTTTTGAATCTAATGAAAGTCAAACACATTCAAACAAAGCAATTTAAATCAAATGAAGTGAAATGCATTCTACAAAGCTAACAGAATCAAATCAAAGTCAAACACATTCAAAAGCTTTTTGAATAAAATGAAAGTCAAATACATTCTACAAAGCTAATTGAATAAAATGAAAGTCAAACACATTCAAACAAAGCTTTTTGAATCAAATGAAAGTCAAACACATTCAAACAAAGCAATTTAAATCAAATGAAGTGAATTGCATTCTACAAAGCTAACAGTATCAAATAAAATTCAAACACATTCAAACAAAGCTTTTTGAATAAAATGAAAGTCAAATATAATCTACAAAGCTAATTGAATCAAATGAAAGTCAAAAACATTCAAACAAAGCTTTTTGAATCAAATGAAAGTGAAACACATTTAAACAAAGCAATTTAAATCAAATGAAGTGAAATGCATTCTACAAAGCTAACAGAATCAAATCAAAGTCAAACACATTCAAACAAAGCTTTTTGAATAAAATGTAAGTCAAATACATTCTACAAAGCTAATTGAATCAAATGAAAGTCAAACACATTCAAACAAAGCTTTTTGAATCAAATTAAAATCAAACACATTCAAACAAAGCAATTTAAATCAAATGAAGTGAAATGCATTCTACAAAGCTAACAGAATAATATCAAAGTCAAACACATTAAAACAAAGCTTTTTGAATAAAATGAAAGTCAAATACAATCTACAAAGCTAATTGAATCAAATGAAAGTCAAAAACATTCAAACAAAGCTTTTTGAATCAAATGAAAGTCAAACACATTTCAAATAAAGCTTTTTGAATCAAATTAAAATCAAACACATTCAAACAAAGCAATTTAAATCAAATGAAGTGAAATGCATTCTACAAAGCTAACAAAATCAAATCAAAGTCAAACACATTCAAACAAAGCTTTTTGAATAAAATGAAAGTCAAATACATTCTACAAAGCTAATTGAATCAAATGAAAGTCAAACACATTCAAACAAAGCTTTTTGAATCAAATGAAAGTCAAACACATTCAAACAAAGCAATTTAAATCAAATGAAGTGAAATGCATTCTACAAAGCTAACAGAATCAAATCAAAGTCAAACACATTCAAACAAAGCTTTTTGAATAAAAAGAAAGTCAAATACATTCTACAAAGCTAATTGAATCAAATGAAAGTCAAACACATTCAAACAAAATGAAAGTCAAACACATTCAAACAAAGCTTTTTGAATCAAATGAAAGTCAAACACATTCAAACAAAGCAATTTAAATCAAATGAAGTGAAATGCATTCTACAAAGCTAACAGTATCAAATAAAATTCAAACACATTCAAACAAAGCTTTTTGAATAAAATGAAAGTCAAATACAATCTACAAAGCTAATTGAATCAAATGAAAGTCAAAAACATTTAAACAAAGCTTTTTGAATCAAATGAAAGTCAAACACATTTAAACAAAGCAATTTAAATCAAATGAAGTGAAATGCATTCTACAAAGCTAACAAAATCAAATCAAAGTCAAACGCATTCAAACAAAGCTTTTTGAATAAAATGAAAGTCAAATACATTCTACAAAGCTAATTGAATCAAATGAAAGTCAAACACATTCAAACAAAGCTTTTTGAATCAAATGAAAGTCAAACACATTCAAACAAAGCAATTTAAATCAAATGAAGTGAAATGCATTCTACAAAGCTAACAGAATCAAATCAAAGTCAAACACATTCAAACAAAGCTTTTTGAATAAAATGAAAGTCAAATACATTCTACAAAGCTAATTGAATCAAATGAAAGTCAAACACATTCAAACAAAGCTTTTTGAATGAAATTAAAATCAAATACATTCAAACAAAGCAATTTAAATCAAATGAAGTGAAATGCATTCTACAAAGCTAACAGAATAATATCAAAGTCAAACACATTAAAACAAAGCTTTTTGAATAAAATGAAAGTCAAATACAATCTACAAAGCTAATTGAATCAAATGAAAGTCAAAAACATTCAAACAAAGCTTTTTGAATCAAATGAAAGTCAAACACATTTCAAATAAAGCTTTTTGAATAAAATTAAAATCAAACACATTCAAACAAAGCAATTTAAATCAAATGAAGTGAAATGCATTCTACAAAGCTAACAAAATCAAATCAAAGTCAAACAGATTCAAACAAAGCTTTTTGAATAAAATGAAAGTCAAATACATTCTACAAAGCTAATTGAATAAAATGAAAGTCAAACACATTCAAACAAAGCTTTTTGAATCAAATGAAAGTCAAACACATTCAAACAAAGCAATTTAAATCAAATGAAGTGAAATGCATTCTACAAAGCTAACAGAATAATATCAAAGTCAAACACATTAAAACAAAGCTTTTTGAATAAAATGAAAGTCAAATACATTCTACAAAGCTAATTGAATCAAATGAAAGTCAAACACATTCAAATATAGCTTTTTGAATCAAATGAAAGTCAAACACATTCAAACAAAGCAATTTAAATCAAATGAAGTGAAATGCATTCTACAAAGCTAACAGAATCAAATCAAAGTCAAACACATTCAAACAAAGCTTTTTGAATAAAATGAAAGTCAAATAATTCTACAAAGCTAATTGAATCAAATGAAAGTCAAACACATTCAAACAAAGCTTTTTGAATCAAATGAAAGTCAAACACATTCAAACAAAGCAATTTAAATCAAATGAAGTGAAATGCATTCTACAAAGCTAACAGTATCAAATCAAATTCAAACACATTCAAACAAAGCTTTTTGAATAAAATGAAAGTCAAATACAATCTACAAAGCTAATTGAATCAAATGAAAGTCAAAAACATTCAAACAAAGCTTTTTGAATCAAATGAAAGTCAAACACATTCAAACAAAGCAATTTAAATCAAATGAAGTGAAATGCATTCCACAAAGCTAACAGAATCAAATCAAAGTCAAACACATTCAAACAAAGCTTTTTGAATAAAATGAAAGTCAAATACATTCTACAAAGCTAATTGAATAAAATGAAAGTCAAACACATTCAAACAAAGCTTTTTGAATCAAATGAAAGTCAAACACATTTCAAATAAAGCTTTTTGAATAAAATTAAAATCAAACACATTCAAACAAAGCAATTTAAATCAAATGAAGTGAAATGCATTCTACAAAGCTAACAAAATCAAATCAAAGTCAAACAGATTCAAACAATGCTTTTTGAATAAAATGAAAGTCAAATACATTCTACAAAGCTAATTGAATAAAATGAAAGTCAAACACATTCAAACAAAGCTTTTTGAATCAAATGAAAGTCAAACACATTCAAACAAAGCAATTTAAATCAAATGAAGTGAAATGCATTCTACAAAGCTAACAGAATAATATCAAAGTCAAACACATTAAAACAAAGCTTTTTGAATAAAATGAAAGTCAAATACATTCTACAAAGCTAATTGAATCAAATGAAAGTCAAACACATTCAAATAAAGCTTTTTGAATCAAATGAAAGTCAAACACATTCAAACAAAGCAATTTAAATCAAATGAAGTGAAATGCATTCTACAAAGCTAACAGAATCAAATCAAAGTCAAACACATTCAAACAAAGCTTTTTGAATAAAATGAAAGTCAAATACATTCTACAAAGCTAATTGAATCAAATGAAAGTCAAACACATTCAAACAAAGCTTTTTGAATCAAATGAAAGTCAAACACATTCAAACAAAGCAATTTAAATCAAATGAAGTGAAATGCATTCTACAAAGCTAACAGTATCAAATCAAATTCAAACACATTCAAACAAAGCTTTTTGAATAAAATGAAAGTCAAATACAATCTACAAAGCTAATTGAATCAAATGAAAGTAAAAAACATTCAAACAAAGCTTTTTGAATCAAATGAAAGTCAAACACATTCAAACAAAGCAATTTAAATCAAATGAAGTGAAATGCATTCTACAAAGCTAACAGAATCAAATCAAAGTCAAACACATTCAAACAAAGCTTTTTGAATAAAATAAAAGTCAAATACATTCTACAAAGCTAATTGAATAAAATGAAAGTCAAACACATTCAAACAAAGCTTTTTGAATCAAATGAAAGTCAAACACATTTCAAATAAAACTTTTTGAATAAAATTAAAATCAAACACATTCAAACAAAGCAATTAAAATCAAATGAAGTGAAATGCATTCTACAAAGCTAACAAAATCAAATCAAAGTCAAACAGATTCAAACAAAGCTTTTTGAATAAAATGAAAGTCAAATACATTCTACAAAGCTAATTGAATAAAATGAAAGTCAAACACATTCAAACAAAGCTTTTTGAATCAAATGAAAGTCAAACACATTCAAACAAAGCAATTTAAATCAAATGAAGTGAAATGCATTCTACAAAGGTAACAGAATAATATCAAAGTCAAACACATTAAAACAAAGCTTTTTGAATAAAATGAAAGTCAAATACATTCTACAAAGCTAATTGAATTAAATGAAAGTCAAAAACATTCAAATAAAGCTTTTTGAATCAAATGAAAGTCAAACACATTCAAACAAAGCAATTTAAATCAAATGAAGTGAAATGCATTCTACAAAGCTAACAGAATCAAATCAAAGTCAAACACATTCAAACAAAGCTTTTTGAATAAAATGAAAGTCAAATACATTCTACAAAGCTAATTGAATCAAATGAAAGTCAAACACATTCAAACAAAGCTTTTTGAATCAAATGAAAGTCAAACACATTCAAACAAAGCAATTTAAATCAAATGAAGTGAAATGCATTCTACAAAGCTAACAGAATCAAATCAAAGTCAAACACATTCAAACAAAGCTTTTTGAATAAAATAAAAGTCAAATACATTCTACAAAGCTAATTGAATAAAATGAAAGTCAAACACATTCAAACAAAGCTTTTTGAATCAAATGAAAGTCAAACACATTTCAAATAAAGCTTTTTGAATAAAATTAAAATCAAACACATTCAAACAAAGCAATTAAAATCAAATGAAGTGAAATGCATTCTACAAAGCTAACAAAATCAAATCAAAGTCAAACAGATTCAAACAAAGCTTTTTGAATAAAATGAAAGTCAAATACATTCTACAAAGCTAATTGAATAAAATGAAAGTCAAACACATTCAAACAAAGCTTTTTGAATCAAATGAAAGTCAAACACATTCAAACAAAGCAATTTAAATCAAATGAAGTGAAATGCATTCTACAAAGGTAACAGAATAATATCAAAGTCAAACACATTAAAACAAAGCTTTTTGAATAAAATGAAAGTCAAATACATTCTACAAAGCTAATTGAATTAAATGAAAGTCAAAAACATTCAAATAAAGCTTTTTGAATCAAATGAAAGTCAAACACATTCAAACAAAGCAATTTAAATCAAATGAAGTGAAATGCATTCTACAAAGCTAACAGAATCAAATCAAAGTCAAACACATTCAAACAAAGCTTTTTGAATAAAATGAAAGTCAAATACATTCTACAAAGCTAATTGAATCAAATGAAAGTCAAACACATTCAAACAAAGCTTTTTGAATCAAATGAAAGTCAAACACATTCAAACAAAGCAATTTAAATCAAATGAAGTGAAATGCATTCTACAAAGCTAACAGAATCAAATCAAAGTCAAACACATTCAAACAAAGCTTTTTGAATAAAATAAAAGTCAAATACATTCTACAAAGCTAATTGAATAAAATGAAAGTCAAACACATTCAAACAAAGCTTTTTGAATCAAATGAAAGTCAAACACATTTCAAATAAAGCTTTTTGAATAAAATTAAAATCAAACACATTCAAACAAAGCAATTAAAATCAAATGAAGTGAAATGCATTCTACAAAGCTAACAAAATCAAATCAAAGTCAAACAGATTCAAACAAAGCTTTTTGAATAAAATGAAAGTCAAATACATTCTACAAAGCTAATTGAATAAAATGAAAGTCAAACACATTCAAACAAAGCTTTTTGAATCAAATGAAAGTCAAACACATTCAAACAAAGCAATTTAAATCAAATGAAGTGAAATGCATTCTACAAAGCTAACAGTATCAAATCAAATTCAAACACATTCAAACAAAGCTTTTTGAATAAAATGAAAGTCAAATACAATCTACAAAGCTAATTGAATCAAATGAAAGTCAAAAACATTCAAACAAAGCTTTTTGAATCAAATGAAAGTCAAACACATTCAAACAAAGCAATTTAAATCAAATGAAGTGAAATGCATTCTACAAAGCTAACAGAATCAAATCAAAGTCAAACACATTCAAACAAAGCTTTTTGAATAAAATGAAAGTCAAATACATTCTACAAAGCTAATTGAATAAAATGAAAGTCAAACACATTCAAACAAAGCTTTTTGAATCAAATGAAAGTCAAACACATTTCAAATAAAGCTTTTTGAATAAAATTAAAATCAAACACATTCAAACAAAGCAATTTAAATCAAATGAAGTGAAATGCATTCTACAAAGCTAACAAAATCAAATCAAAGTCAAACAGATTCAAACAATGCTTTTTGAATAAAATGAAAGTCAAATACATTCTACAAAGCTAATTGAATAAAATGAAAGTCAAACACATTCAAACAAAGCTTTTTGAATCAAATGAAAGTCAAACACATTCAAACAAAGCAATTTAAATCAAATGAAGTGAAATGCATTCTACAAAGCTAACAGAATAATATCAAAGTCAAACACATTAAAACAAAGCTTTTTGAATAAAATGAAAGTCAAATACATTCTACAAAGCTAATTGAATCAAATGAAAGTCAAACACATTCAAATAAAGCTTTTTGAATCAAATGAAAGTCAAACACATTCAAACAAAGCAATTTAAATCAAATGAAGTGAAATGCATTCTACAAAGCTAACAGAATCAAATCAAAGTCAAACACATTCAAAAAAAGCTTTTTGAATAAAATGAAAGTCAAATACATTCTACAAAGCTAATTGAATCAAATGAAAGTCAAACACATTCAAACAAAGCTTTTTGAATCAAATGAAAGTCAAACACATTCAAACAAAGCAATTTAAATCAAATGAAGTGAAATGCATTCTACAAAGCTAACAGTATCAAATCAAATTCAAACACATTCAAACAAAGCTTTTTGAATAAAATGAAAGTCAAATACAATCTACAAAGCTAATTAAATCAAATGAAAGTCAAAAACATTCAAACAAAGCTTTTTGAATCAAATGAAAGTCAAACACATTCAAACAAAGCAATTTAAATCAAATGAAGTGAAATGCATTCTACAAAGCTAACAGAATCAAATCAAAGTCAAACACATTCAAACAAAGCTTTTTGAATAAAACGAAAGTCAAATACATTCTACAAAGCTAATTGAATAAAATGAAAGTCAAACACATTCAAACAAAGATTTTTGAATCAAATGAAAGTCAAACACATTCAAACAAAGCAATTTAAATCAAATGAAGTCAAATGCATTCTACAAAGCTAACAGAATAAAATCAAAGTCAAACACATTCAAACAAAGCTTTTTGAATAAAATGAAAGTCAAATACATTCTACAAAGCTAATTGAATCAAATGAAAGTCAAACACATTCAAACAAAGCTTTTTGAATCAAATGAAAGTCAAACACATTCAAACAAAGCAATTTAAATCAAATGAAGTGAAATGCATTCTACAAAGCTAACAGAATCAAATCAAAGTCAAACACATTTAAACAAAGCTTTTTGAATAAAATGAAAGTCAAATACATTCTACAAAGCTAATTGAATCAAATGAAAGTCAAACACATTCAAACATAGCTTTTTGAATCAAATGAAAGTCAAACACATTCAAACAAAGCAATTTAATTCAAAAGAAGTGAAATGCATTCTACAAAACTAACAGAATCAAATCAAATTCAAACACATTCAAACAAAGCTTTTTGATTAAAATCAAAGTCAAATACATTCTACAAAGCTAATTGAATCAAATAAAAGTCAAACACATTCAAACAAAGCTTTTTGAATCAAATGAAAGTCAAACACAATTAAACAAAGCAATTTAAATCAAATGAAGTGAAATGCATTTTACAAAGCTAACAGAATCAAATCAAAGTCAAACATATTCAAACAAAGCTTTTTGAATAAAATGAAAGTCAAATGCATTCTACAAAGCTAATTGAATCAAATGAAAGTCAAACACATTCAAACAAAGCTTTTTGAATCAAATGAAAGTCAAACACATTCAAACAAAGCAATTTAAATCAAATGAAGTGAAATGCATTCTACAAAGCTAACAGAATCAAATCAAAGTCAAACACATTCAAACAAAGCTTTTTGAATAAAATGAAAGTCAAATACAATCTACAAAGCTAATTGAATCAAATGAAAGTCAAAAACATTCAAACAAAGCTTTTTGAATCAAATGAAAGTCAAACACATTCAAACAAAGCAATTTAAATCAAATGAAGTGAAATGCATTCTACAAAGCTAACAGAATCAAATCAAAGTCAAACACATTCAAACAAAGCTTTTTGAATAAAATGAAAGTCAAAAACATTCTACAAAGCTAATTGAATAAAATGAAAGTCAAACACATTCAAACAAAGCTTTTTGAATCAAATGAAAGTCAAACACATTTCAAATAAAGCTTTTTGAATAAAATTAAAATCAAACACATTCAAACAAAGCAATTTAAATCAAATGAAGTGAAATGCATTCTACAAAGCTAACAAAATCAAATCAAAGTCAAACAGATTCAAACAAAGCTTTTTGAATAAAATGAAAGTCAAATACATTCTACAAACCTAATTGAATAAAATGAAAGTCAAACACATTCAAACAAAGCTTTTTGAATCAAATGAAAGTCAAACACATTCAAACAAAGCAATTTAAATCAAATGAAGTGAAATGCATTCTACAAAGCTAACAGAATCAAATCAAAGTCAAACACATTCAAACAAAGCTTTTTGAATAAAATGAAAGCCAAATACATTCTACAAAGCTAATTGAATCAAATGAAAGTCAAACACATTCAAACAAAGCTTTTTGAATCAAATGAAAGTCAAACACATTCAAACAAAGCAATTTAAATCAAATGAAGTGAAATGCATTCTACAAAGCTAACAGTATCAAATCAAATTCAAACACATTCAAACAAAGCTTTTTGAATAAAATGAAAGTCAAATACAATCTACAAAGCTAATTAAATCAAATGAAAGTCAAAAACATTCAAACAAAGCTTTTTGAATCAAATGAAAGTCAAACACATTCAAACAAAGCAATTTAAATCAAATGAAGTGAAATGCATTCTACAAAGCTAACAGAATCAAATCAAAGTCAAACACATTCAAACAAAGCTTTTTGAATAAAACGAAAGTCAAATACATTCTACAAAGCTAATTGAATAAAATGAAAGTCAAACACATTCAAACAAAGATTTTTGAATCAAATGAAAGTCAAACACATTCAAACAAAGCAATTTAAATCAAATGAAGTCAAATGCATTCTACAAAGCTAACAGAATAAAATCAAAGTCAAACACATTCAAACAAAGCTTTTTGAATAAAATGAAAGTCAAATACATTCTACAAAGCTAATTGAATCAAATGAAAGTCAAACACATTCAAACAAAGCTTTTTGAATCAAATGAAAGTCAAACACATTCAAACAAAGCAATTTAAATCAAATGAAGTGAAATGCATTCTACAAAGCTAACAGAATCAAATCAAAGTCAAACACATTTAAACAAAGCTTTTTGAATAAAATGAAAGTCAAATACATTCTACAAAGCTAATTGAATCAAATGAAAGTCAAACACATTCAAACATAGCTTTTTGAATCAAATGAAAGTCAAACACATTCAAACAAAGCAATTTAATTCAAAAGAAGTGAAATGCATTCTACAAAACTAACAGAATCAAATCAAATTCAAACACATTCAAACAAAGCTTTTTGATTAAAATCAAAGTCAAATACATTCTACAAAGCTAATTGAATCAAATAAAAGTCAAACACATTCAAACAAAGCTTTTTGAATCAAATGAAAGTCAAACACAATTAAACAAAGCAATTTAAATCAAATGAAGTGAAATGCATTTTACAAAGCTAACAGAATCAAATCAAAGTCAAACATATTCAAACAAAGCTTTTTGAATAAAATGAAAGTCAAATGCATTCTACAAAGCTAATTGAATCAAATGAAAGTCAAACACATTCAAACAAAGCTTTTTGAATCAAATGAAAGTCAAACACATTCAAACAAAGCAATTTAAATCAAATGAAGTGAAATGCATTCTACAAAGCTAACAGAATCAAATCAAAGTCAAACACATTCAAACAAAGCTTTTTGAATAAAATGAAAGTCAAATACAATCTACAAAGCTAATTGAATCAAATGAAAGTCAAAAACATTCAAACAAAGCTTTTTGAATCAAATGAAAGTCAAACACATTCAAACAAAGCAATTTAAATCAAATGAAGTGAAATGCATTCTACAAAGCTAACAGAATCAAATCAAAGTCAAACACATTCAAACAAAGCTTTTTGAATAAAATGAAAGTCAAAAACATTCTACAAAGCTAATTGAATAAAATGAAAGTCAAACACATTCAAACAAAGCTTTTTGAATCAAATGAAAGTCAAACACATTTCAAATAAAGCTTTTTGAATAAAATTAAAATCAAACACATTCAAACAAAGCAATTTAAATCAAATGAAGTGAAATGCATTCTACAAAGCTAACAAAATCAAATCAAAGTCAAACAGATTCAAACAAAGCTTTTTGAATAAAATGAAAGTCAAATACATTCTACAAACCTAATTGAATAAAATGAAAGTCAAACACATTCAAACAAAGCTTTTTGAATCAAATGAAAGTCAAACACATTCAAACAAAGCAATTTAAATCAAATGAAGTGAAATGCATTCTACAAAGCTAACAGAATCAAATCAAAGTCCAACACATTCAAACAAAGCTTTTTGAATAAAATGAAAGTCAAATACATTCTACAAAGCTAATTGAATCAAATGAAAGTCAAAAACATTCAAACAAAGCTTTTTGAATCAAATGAAAGTCAAACACATTCAAACAAAGCAATTTAAATCAAATGAAGTGAAATGCATTCTACAAAGCTAACAGAATCAAATCAAAGTCAAACACATTCAAACAAAGCTTTTTGAATAAAATGAAAGTCAAATACATTCTACAAAGCTAATTGAATAAAATAAAAGTCAAACACATTCAAACAAAGCTTTTTGAATCAAATGAAAGTCAAACACATTTCAAATAAAGCTTTTTGAATAAAATTAAAATCAAACACATTCAAACAAAGCAATTTAAATCAAATGAAGTGAAATGCATTCTACAAAGCTAACAAAATCAAATCAAAGTCAAACAAATTCAAACAAAGCTTTTTGAATAAAATGAAAGTCAAATACATTCTACAAAGCTAATTGAATAAAATGAAAGTCAAACACATTCAAACAAAGCTTTTTGAATCAAATGAAAGTCAAACACATTCAAACAAAGCAATTTAAATCAAATGAAGTGAAATGCATTCTACAAAGCTAACAGAATAATATCAAAGTCAAACACATTAAAACAAAGCTTTTTGAATAAAATGAAAGTCAAATACATTCTACAAGCTAATTGAATGAAATGAAAGTCAAACACATTCAAATAAAGCTTTTTGAATCAAATGAAAGTCAAACACATTCAAACAAAGCAATTTAAAACAAATGAAGTGAAATGCATTCTACAAAGCTAACAGAATCAAATCAAAGTCAAACACATTCAAACAAAGCTTTTTGAATAAAATGAAAGTCAAATACATTCTACAAAGCTAATTGAATCAAATGAAAGTCAAACACATTCAAACAAAGCTTTTTGAATCAAATAAAAGTCAAACACATTCAAACAAAGCAATTTAAATCAAATGAAGTGAAATGCATTCTACAAAGCTAACAGAATAATATCAAAGTCAAACACATTAAAACAAAGCTTTTTGAATAAAATGAAAGTCAAATACATTCTACAAAGCTAATTGAATCAAATGAAAGTCAAACACATTCAAATAAAGCTTTTTGAATCAAATGAAAGTCAAACACATTCAAACAAAGCAATTTAAATCAAATGAAGTGAAATGCATTCTACAAAGCTAACAGAATCAAATCAAAGTCAAACACATTCAAACAAAGCTTTTTGAATAAAATGAAAGTCAAATACATTCTACAAAGCTAATTGAATCAAATGAAAGTCAAACACATTCAAACAAAGCTTTTTGAATCAAATGAAAGTCAAACACATTCAAACAAAGCAATTTAAATCAAATGAAGTGAAATGCATTCTACAAAGCTAACAGTATCAAATCAAATTCAAACATATTCAAACAAAGCTTTTTGAATAAAATGAAAGTCAAATACAATCTACAAAGCTAATTGAATCAAATGAAAGTCAAAAACATTCAAACAAAGCTTTTTGAATCAAATGAAAGTCAAACACATTCAAACAAAGCAATTTAAATCAAATGAAGTGAAATGCATTCTACAAAGCTAACATAATCAAATCAAAGTCAAACACATTCAAACAAAGGTTTTTGAATAAAATGAAAGTCAAATACATTCTACAAAGCTAATTGAATAAAATGAAAGTCAAACACATTCAAACAAAGCTTTTTGAATCAAATGAAAGTCAAACACATTTCAAATAAAGCTTTTTGAATAAAATTAAAATCAAACACATTCAAACAAAGCAATTTAAATCAAATGAAGTGAAATGCATTCTACAAAGCTAACAAAATCAAATCAAAGTCAAACAGATTCAAACAATGCTTTTTGAATAAAATGAAAGTCAAATACATTCTACAAAGCTAATTGAATAAAATGAAAGTCAAACACATTCAAACAAAGCTTTTTGAATCAAATGAAAGTCAAACACATTCAAACAAAGTAATTTAAATCAAATGAAGTGAAATGCATTCTACAAAGCTAACAGAATAATATCAAAGTCAAACACATTAAAACAAAGCTTTTTGAATAAAATGAAAGTCAAATACATTCTACAAAGATAATTGAATCAAATGAAAGTCAAAAACATTCAAACAAAGCTTTTTGAATCAAATGAAAGTCAAACACATTCAAACAAAGCAATTTAAATCAAATGAAGTGAAATGCATTCTACAAAGCTAACAGAATCAAATCAAAGTCAAACACATTCAAACAAAGCTTTTTGAATAAAATGAAAGTCAAAAACATTCTACAAAGCTAATTGAATAAAATGAAAGTCAAACACATTCAAACAAAGCTTTTTGAATCAAATGAAAGTCAAACACATTTCAAATAAAGCTTTTTGAATAAAATTAAAATCAAACACATTCAAACAAAGCAATTTAAATCAAATGAAGTGAAATGCATTCTACAAAGCTAACAAAATCAAATCAAAGTCAAACAGATTCAAACAAAGCTTTTTGAATAAAATGAAAGTCAAATACATTCTACAAAGCTAATTGAATAAAATGAAAGTCAAACACATTCAAACAAAGCTTTTTGAATCAAATGAAAGTCAAACACATTCAAACAAAGCAATTTAAATCAAATGAAGTGAAATGCATTCTACAAAGCTAACAGAATCAAATCAAAGTCAAACCATTCAAACAAAGCTTTTTGAATAAAATGAAAGTCAAATACATTCTACAAAGCTAATTGAATCAAATGAAAGTCAAAAACATTCAAACAAAGCTTTTTGAATCAAATGAAAGTCAAACACATTCAAACAAAGCAATTTAAATCAAATGAAGTGAAATGCATTCTACAAAGCTAACAGAATCAAATCAAAGTCAAACACATTCAAACAAAGCTTTTTGAATAAAATGAAAGTCAAATACATTCTACAAAGCTAATTGAATAAAATGAAAGTCAAACACATTCAAACAAAGCTTTTTGAATCAAATGAAAGTCAAACACATTTCAAATAAAGCTTTTTGAATAAAATTAAAATCAAACACATTCAAACAAAGCAATTTAAATCAAATGAAGTGAAATGCATTCTACAAAGCTAACAAAATCAAATCAAAGTCAAACAAATTCAAACAAAGCTTTTTGAATAAAATGAAAGTCAAATACATTCTACAAAGCTAATTGAATAAAATGAAAGTCAAACACATTCAAACAAAGCTTTTTGAATCAAATGAAAGTCAAACACATTCAAACAAAGCAATTTAAATCAAATGAAGTGAAATGCATTCTACAAAGCTAACAGAATCAAATCAAAGTCAAACACATTCAAACAAATCTTTTTGAATAAAATGAAAGTCAAATACATTCTACAAAGCTAATTGAATCAAATGAAAGTCAAAAACATTCAAACAAAGCTTTTTGAATCAAATGAAAGTCAAACACATTCAAACAAATCAATTTAAATCAAATGAAGTGAAATGCATTCTACAAAGCTAACAGAATCAAATCAAAGTCAAACACATTCAAACAAAGCTTTTTGAATAAAATGAAAGTCAAATACATTCTACAAAGCTAATTGAATAAAATGAAAGTCAAACACATTCAAACAAAGCTTTTTGAATCAAATGAAAGTCAAACACATTTCAAATAAAGCTTTTTGAATAAAATTAAAATCAAACACATTCAAACAAACAATTTAAATCAAATGAAGTGAAATGCATTCTACAAAGCTAACAAAATCAAATCAAAGTCAAACAAATTCAAACAAAGCTTTTTGAATAAAATGAAAGTCAAATACATTCTACAAAGCTAATTGAATTAAATGAAAGTCAAACACATTCAAACAAAGCTTTTTGAATCAAATGAAAGTCAAACACATTCAAACAAAGCAATTTAAATCAAATGAAGTGAAATGCATTCTACAAAGCTAACAGAATAATATCAAAGTCAAACACATTAAAACAAAGCTTTTTGAATAAAATGAAAGTCAAATACATTCTACAAAGCTAATTGAATGAAATGAAAGTCAAACACATTCAAATAAAGCTTTTTGAATCAAATGAAAGTCAAACACATTCAAACAAAGCAATTTAAAACAAATGAAGTGAAATGCATTCTACAAAGCTAACAGAATCAAATCAAAGTCAAACACATTCAAACAAAGCTTTTTGAATAAAATGAAAGTCAAATACATTCTACAAAGCTAATTGAATCAAATGAAAGTCAAACACATTCAAACAAAGCTTTTTGAATCAAATAAAAGTCAAACACATTCAAACAAAGCAATTTAAATCAAATGAAGTGAAATGCATTCTACAAAGCTAACAGAATAATATCAAAGTCAAACACATTAAAACAAAGCTTTTTGAATAAAATGAAAGTCAAATACATTCTACACAGCTAATTGAATGAAATGAAAGTCAAACACATTCAAATAAAGCTTTTTGAATCAAATGAAAGTCAAACACATTCAAACAAAGCAATTTAAAACAAATGAAGTGAAATGCATTCTACAAAGCTAACAGAATCAAATCAAAGTCAAACACATTCAAACAAAGCTTTTTGAATAAAATGAAAGTCAAATACATTCTACAAAGCTAATTGAATCAAATGAAAGTCAAACACATTCAAACAAAGCTTTTTGAATCAAATAAAAGTCAAACACATTCAAACAAAGCAATTTAAATCAAATGAAGTGAAATGCATTCTACAAAGCTAACAGAATAATATCAAAGTCAAACACATTAAAACAAAGCTTTTTGAATAAAATGAAAGTCAAATACATTCTACAAAGCTAATTGAATCAATTGAAAGTCAAACACATTCAAATAAAGCTTTTTGAATCAAATGAAAGTCAAACACATTCAAACAAAGCAATTTAAATCAAATGAAGTGAAATGCATTCTACAAAGCTAACAGAATCAAATCAAAGTCAAACACATTCAAACAAAGCTTTTTGAATAAAATGAAAGTCAAATACATTCTACAAAGCTAATTGAATCAAATGAAAGTCAAACACATTCAAACAAAGCTTTTTGAATCAAATGAAAGTCAAACACATTCAAACAAAGCAATTTAAATCAAATGAAGTGAAATGCATTCTACAAAGCTAACAGTATCAAATCAAATTCAAACATATTCAAACAACGCTTTTTGAATAAAATGAAAGTCAAATACAATCTACAAAGCTAATTGAATCAAATGAAAGTCAAAAACATTCAAACAAAGCTTTTTGAATCAAATGAAAGTCAAACACATTCAAACAAAGCAATTTAAATCAAATGAAGTGAAATGCATTCTACAAAGCTAACAGAATCAAATCAAAGTCAAACACATTCAAACAAAGCTTTTTGAATAAAATGAAAGTCAAATACATTCTACAAAGCTAATTGAATAAAATGAAAGTCAAACACATTCAAACAAAGCTTTTTGAATCAAATGAAAGTCAAACACATTTCAAATAAAGCTTTTTGAATAAAATTAAAATCAAACACATTCAAACAAAGCAATTTAAATCAAATGAAGTGAAATGCATTCTACAAAGCTAACAAAATCAAATCAAAGTCAAACAAATTCAAACAAAGCTTTTTGAATAAAATGAAAGTCAAATACATTCTACAAAGCTAATTGAATTAAATGAAAGTCAAACACATTCAAACAAAGCTTTTTGAATCAAATGAAAGTCAAACACATTTAAATCAAATGAAGTGAAATGCATTCTACAAAGCTAACAGAATAATATCAAAGTCAAACACATTAAAACAAAGCTTTTTGAATAAAATGAAAGTCAAATACATTCTACAAAGCTAATTGAATGAAATGAAAGTCAAACACATTCAAATAAAGCTTTTTGAATCAAATGAAAGTCAAACACATTCAAACAAAGCAATTTAAAATCAAATGAAGTGAAATGCATTCTACAAAGCTAACAGTAATCAAATCAAAGTCAAACACATTCAAACAACGCTTTTTGAATAAAATGAAAGTCAAATACATTCTACAAAGCTAATTGAATCAAATGAAAGTCAAACACATTCAAACAAAGCTTTTGAATCAAATAAAGTCAAACACATTCAAACAAAGCAATTTAAATCAAATGAAGTGAAATGCATTCTACAAAGCTAACAGAATAATATCAAAGTCAAACACATTAAAACAAAGCTTTTTGAATAAAATGAAAGTCAAATACATTCTACAAAGCTAATTGAATAAAATGAAAGTCAAACACATTCAAACAAAGCTTTTTGAATCAAATGAAAGTCAAACACATTTCAAATAAAGCTTTTTGAATAAAATTAAAATCAAACACATTCAAACAAAGCAATTTAAATCAAATGAAGTGAAATGCATTCTACAAAGCTAACAAAATCAAATCAAAGTCAAACAAATTCAAACAAAGCTTTTTGAATAAAATGAAAGTCAAATACATTCTACAAAGCTAATTGAATTAAATGAAAGTCAAACACATTCAAACAAAGCTTTTTGAATCAATGAAAGTCAAACACATTCAAACAAAGCAATTTAAATCAAATGAAGTGAAATGCATTCTACAAAGCTAACAGAATAATATCAAAGTCAAACACATTAAAACAAAGCTTTTTGAATAAAATGAAAGTCAAATACATTCTACAAAGCTAATTGAATGAAATGAAAGTCAAACACATTCAAATAAAGCTTTTTGAATCAAATGAAAGTCAAACACATTCAAACAAAGCAATTTAAATCAAATGAAGTGAAATGCATTCTACAAAGCTAACAGAATCAAATCAAAGTCAAACACATTCAAACAAAGCTTTTTGAATAAAATGAAAGTCAAATACATTCTACAAAGCTAATTGAATCAAATGAAAGTCAAACACATTCAAACAAAGCTTTTTGAATCAAATAAAAGTCAAACACATTCAAACAAAGCAATTTAAATCAAATGAAGTGAAATGCATTCTACAAAGCTAACAGAATAATATCAAAGTCAAACACATTAAAACAAAGCTTTTTGAATAAAATGAAAGTCAAATACATTCTACACAGCTAATTGAATGAAATGAAAGTCAAACACATTCAAATAAAGCTTTTTTAATCAAATGAAAGTCAAACACATTCAAACAAAGCAATTTAAAATCAAATGAAGTGAAATGCATTCTACAAAGCTAACAGAATCAAATCAAAGTCAAACACATTCAAACAAAGCTTTTTGAATAAAATGAAAGTCAAATACATTCTACAAAGCTAATTAATCAAATGAAAGTCAAACACATTCAAACAAAGCTTTTTGAATCAAATAAAAGTCAAACACATTCAAACAAAGCAATTTAAATCAAATGAAGTGAAATGCATTCTACAAAGCTAACAGAATAATATCAAAGTCAAACACATTAAAACAAAGCTTTTTGAATAAAATGAAAGTCAAATACATTCTACAAAGCTAATTGAATGAAATGAAAGTCAAACACATTCAAATAAAGCTTTTTGAATCAAATGAAAGTCAAACACATTCAAACAAAGCAATTTAAAACAAATGAAGTGAAATGCATTCTACAAAGCTAACAGAATCAAATCAAAGTCAAACACATTCAAACAAAGCTTTTTGAATAAAATGAAAGTCAAATACATTCTACAAAGCTAATTGAATCAAATGAAAGTCAAACACATTCAAACAAAGCTTTTTTGAATCAAATAAAAGTCAAACACATTCAAACAAAGCAATTTAAATCAAATGAAGTGAAATGCATTCTCAAAGCTAACAGAATAATATCAAAGTCAAACACATTAAAACAAAGCTTTTTGAATAAAATGAAAGTCAAATACATTCTACAAAGCTAATTGAATCAAATGAAAGTCAAACACATTCAAATAAAGCTTTTTGAATCAAATGAAAGTCAAACACATTCAAACAAAGCAATTTAAATCAAATGAAGTGAAATGCATTCTACAAAGCTAACAGAATCAAATCAAAGTCAAACACATTCAAACAAAGCTTTTTGAATAAAATGAAAGTCAAATACATTCTACAAAGCTAATTGAATCAAATGAAAGTCAAACACATTCAAACAAAGCTTTTTGAATCAAATGAAAGTCAAACACATTCAAACAAAGCAATTTAAATCAAATGAAGTGAAATGCATTCTACAAAGCTAACAGTATCAAATCAAATTCAAACATATTCAAACAAAGCTTTTTGAATAAAATGAAAGTCAAATACAATCTACAAAGCTAATTGAATCAAATGAAAGTCAAAAACATTCAAACAAAGCTTTTTGAATCAAATGAAAGTCAAACACATTCAAACAAAGCAATTTAAATCAAATGAAGTGAAATGCATTCTACAAAGCTAACATAATCAAATCAAAGTCAAACACATTCAAACAAAGGTTTTTGAATAAAATGAAAGTCAAATACATTCTACAAAGCTAATTGAATAAAATGAAAGTCAAACACATTCAAACAAAGCTTTTTGAATCAAATGAAAGTCAAACACATTTCAAATAAAGCTTTTTGAATAAAATTAAAATCAAACACATTCAAACAAAGCAATTTAAATCAAATGAAGTGAAATGCATTCTACAAAGCTAACAAAATCAAATCAAAGTCAAACAGATTCAAACAATGCTTTTTGAATAAAATGAAAGTCAAATACATTCTACAAAGCTAATTGAATAAAATGAAAGTCAAACACATTCAAACAAAGCTTTTTGAATCAAATGAAAGTCAAACACATTCAAACAAAGTAATTTATCAAATGAAGTGAAATGCATTCTACAAAGCTAACAGAATAATATCAAAGTCAAACACATTAAAACAAAGCTTTTTGAATAAAATGAAAGTCAAATACATTCTACAAAGATAATTGAATCAAATGAAAGTCAAAAACATTCAAACAAAGCTTTTTGAATCAAATGAAAGTCAAACACATTCAAACAAAGCAATTTAAATCAAATGAAGTGAAATGCATTCTACAAAGCTAACAGAATCAAATCAAAGTCAAACACATTCAAACAAAGCTTTTTGAATAAAATGAAAGTCAAAAACATTCTACAAAGCTAATTGAATAAAATGAAAGTCAAACACATTCAAACAAAGCTTTTTGAATCAAATGAAAGTCAAACACATTTCAAATAAAGCTTTTTGAATAAAATTAAAATCAAACACATTCAAACAAAGCAATTTAAATCAAATGAAGTGAAATGCATTCTACAAAGCTAACAAAATCAAATCAAAGTCAAACAGATTCAAACAGCTTTTTGAATAAAATGAAAGTCAAATACATTCTACAAAGCTAATTGAATAAAATGAAAGTCAAACACATTCAAACAAAGCTTTTTGAATCAAATGAAAGTCAAACACATTCAAACAAAGCAATTTAAATCAAATGAAGTGAAATGCATTCTACAAAGCTAACAGAATCAAATCAAAGTCAAACACATTCAAACAAAGCTTTTTGAATAAAATGAAAGTCAAATACATTCTACAAAGCTAATTGAATCAAATGAAAGTCAAAAACATTCAAACAAAGCTTTTTGAATCAAATGAAAGTCAAACACATTCAAACAAAGCAATTTAAATCAAATGAAGTGAAATGCATTCTACAAAGCTAACAGAATCAAATCAAAGTCAAACACATTCAAACAAAGCTTTTTGAATAAAATGAAAGTCAAATACATTCTACAAAGCTAATTGAATAAAATGAAAGTCAAACACATTCAAACAAAGCTTTTTGAATCAAATGAAAGTCAAAACATTTCAAATAAAGCTTTTTGAATAAAATTAAAATCAAACACATTCAAACAAAGCAATTTAAATCAAATGAAGTGAAATGCATTCTACAAAGCTAACAAAATCAAATCAAAGTCAAACAAATTCAAACAAAGCTTTTTGAATAAAATGAAAGTCAAATACATTCTACAAAGCTAATTGAATAAAATGAAAGTCAAACACATTCAAACAAAGCTTTTTGAATCAAATGAAAGTCAAACACATTCAAACAAAGCAATTTAAATCAAATGAAGTGAAATGCATTCTACAAAGCTAACAGAATCAAATCAAAGTCAAACACATTCAAACAAATCTTTTTGAATAAAATGAAAGTCAAATACATTCTACAAAGCTAATTGAATCAAATGAAAGTCAAAAACATTCAAACAAAGCTTTTTGAATCAAATGAAAGTCAAACACATTCAAACAAATCAATTTAAATCAAATGAAGTGAAATGCATTCTACAAAGCTAACAGAATCAAATCAAAGTCAAACACATTCAAACAAAGCTTTTTGAATAAAATGAAAGTCAAATACATTCTACAAAGCTAATTGAATAAAATGAAAGTCAAACACATTCAAACAAAGCTTTTTGAATCAAATGAAAGTCAAACACATTTCAAATAAAGCTTTTTGAATAAAATTAAAATCAAACACATTCAAACAAAGCAATTTAAATCAAATGAAGTGAAATGCATTCTACAAAGCTAACAAAATCAAATCAAAGTCAAACAAATTCAAACAAAGCTTTTTGAATAAAATGAAAGTCAAATACATTCTACAAAGCTAATTGAATTAAATGAAAGTCAAACACATTCAAACAAAGCTTTTTGAATCAAATGAAAGTCAAACACATTCAAACAAAGCAATTTAAATCAAATGAAGTGAAATGCATTCTACAAAGCTAACAGAATAATATCAAAGTCAAACACATTAAAACAAAGCTTTTTGAATAAAATGAAAGTCAAATACATTCTACAAAGAATTGAATGAAATGAAAGTCAAACACATTCAAATAAAGCTTTTTGAATCAAATGAAAGTCAAACACATTCAAACAAAGCAATTTAAAACAAATGAAGTGAAATGCATTCTACAAAGCTAACAGAATCAAATCAAAGTCAAACACATTCAAACAAAGCTTTTTGAATAAAATGAAAGTCAAATACATTCTACAAAGCTAATTGAATCAAATGAAAGTCAAACACATTCAAACAAAGCTTTTTGAATCAAATAAAAGTCAAACACATTCAAACAAAGCAATTTAAATCAAATGAAGTGAAATGCATTCTACAAAGCTAACAGAATAATATCAAAGTCAAACACATTAAAACAAAGCTTTTTGAATAAAATGAAAGTCAAATACATTCTACACAGCTAATTGAATGAAATGAAAGTCAAACACATTCAAATAAAGCTTTTTGAATCAAATGAAAGTCAAACACATTCAAACAAAGCAATTTAAAACAAATGAAGTGAAATGCATTCTACAAAGCTAACAGAATCAAATCAAAGTCAAACACATTCAAACAAAGCTTTTTGAATAAAATGAAAGTCAAATACATTCTACAAAGCTAATTGAATCAAATGAAAGTCAAACACATTCAAACAAAGCTTTTTGAATCAAATAAAAGTCAAACACATTCAAACAAAGCAATTTAAATCAAATGAAGTGAAATGCATTCTACAAAGCTAACAGAATAATATCAAAGTCAAACACATTAAAACAAAGCTTTTTGAATAAAATGAAAGTCAAATACATTCTACAAAGCTAATTGAATCAATTGAAAGTCAAACACATTCAAATAAAGCTTTTTGAATCAAATGAAAGTCAAACACATTCAAACAAAGCAATTTAAATCAAATGAAGTGAAATGCATTCTACAAAGCTAACAGAATCAAATCAAAGTCAAACACATTCAAACAAAGCTTTTTGAATAAAATGAAAGTCAAATACATTCTACAAAGCTAATTGAATCAAATGAAAGTCAAACACATTCAAACAAAGCTTTTTGAATCAAATGAAAGTCAAACACATTCAAACAAAGCAATTTAAATCAAATGAAGTGAAATGCATTCTACAAAGCTAACAGTATCAAATCAAATTCAAACATATTCAAACAACGCTTTTTGAATAAAATGAAAGTCAAATACAATCTACAAAGCTAATTGAATCAAATGAAAGTCAAAAACATTCAAACAAAGCTTTTTGAATCAAATGAAAGTCAAACACATTCAAACAAAGCAATTTAAATCAAATGAAGTGAAATGCATTCTACAAAGCTAACAGAATCAAATCAAAGTCAAACACATTCAAACAAAGCTTTTTGAATAAAATGAAAGTCAAATACATTCTACAAAGCTAATTGAATAAAATGAAAGTCAAACACATTCAAACAAAGCTTTTTGAATCAAATGAAAGTCAAACACATTTCAAATAAAGCTTTTTGAATAAAATTAAAATCAAACACATTCAAACAAAGCAATTTAAATCAAATGAAGTGAAATGCATTCTACAAAGCTAACAAAATCAAATCAAAGTCAAACAGATTCAAACAATGCTTTTTGAATAAAATGAAAGTCAAATACATTCTACAAAGCTAATTGAATCAAATGAAAGTCAAACACATTCAAATAAAGCTTTTTGAATCAAATGAAAGTCAAACACATTCAAACAAAGCAATTTAAATCAAATGAAGTGAAATGCATTCTACAAAGCTAACAGAATCAAATCAAAGTCAAACACATTCAAAAAAAGCTTTTTGAATAAAATGAAAGTCAAATACAATCTACAAAGCTAATTAAATCAAATGAAAGTCAAAAACATTCAAACAAAGCTTTTTGAATCAAATGAAAGTCAAACACATTCAAACAAAGCAATTTAAATCAAATGAAGTGAAATGCATTCTACAAAGCTAACAGAATCAAATCAAAGTCAAACACATTCAAACAAAGCTTTTTGAATAAAACGAAAGTCAAATACATTCTACAAAGCTAATTGAATACAATGAAAGTCAAACACATTAAAACAAAGCTTTTTGAATCAAATGAAAGTCAAACACATTCAAACAAAGCAATTTAAATCAAATGAAGTCAAATGCATTCTACAAAGCTAACAGAATCAAATCAAAGTCAAACACATTCAAACAAAGCTTTTTGAATAAAATGAAAGTCAAATACATTCTACAAAGCTAATTGAATCAAATGAAAGTCAAACACATTCAAACAAAGCTTTTTGAATCAAATGAAAGTCAAACACATTCAAACAAAGCAATTTAAATCAAATGAAGTGAAATGCATTCTACAAAGCTAACAGAATCAAATCAAAGTCAAACACATTTAAACAAAGCTTTTTGAATAAAATGAAAGTCAAATACATTCTACAAAGCTAATTGAATCAAATGAAAGTCAAACACATTCAAACATAGCTTTTTGAATCAAATGAAAGTCAAACACATTCAAACAAAGCAATTTAATTCAAATGAAGTGAAATGCATTCTACAAAACTAACAGAATCAAATCAAATTCAAACACATTCAAACAAAGCTTTTTGAATAAAATGAAAGTCAAATACAATCTACAAAGCTAATTGAATCAAATGAAAGTCAAAAACATTCAAACAAAGCTTTTTGAATCAAATGAAAGTCAAACACATTCAAATAAAGCTTTTTGAATAAAATTAAAATCAAACACATTCAAACAAAGCAATTTAAATCAAATGAAGTGAAATGCATTCGACAAAGCTAACAGAATCAAATCAAACTCAAACACATTCAAACAAAGCTTTTTGATTAAAATCAAAGTCAAATACATTCTACAAAGCTAATTGAATCAAATAAAAGTCAAACACATTCAAACAAAGCTTTTTGAATCAAATGAAAGTCAAACACAATTAAACAAAGCAATTTAAATCAAATGAAGTGAAATGCATTTTACAAAGCTAACAGAATCAAATCAAAGTCAAACATATTCAAACAAAGCTTTTTGAATAAAATGAAAGTCAAATGCATTCTACAAAGCTAATTGAATCAAATGAAAGTCAAACACATTCAAACAAAGCTTTTTGAATCAAATGAAAGTCAAACACATTCAAACAAAGCAATTTAAATCAAATGAAGTGAAATGCATTCTACAAAGCTAACAGAATCAAATCAAAGTCAATCATATTCAAACAAAGCTTTTTGAATAAAATGAAAGTCAAATACATTCTACAAAGCTAATTGGATTAAATGAAAGTCAAACACATTCAAACAAAGCTTTTTGAATCAAATGAAAGTCAAACACATTCAAACAAAGCAATTTAAATCAAATGAAGTGAAATGCATTCTACAAAGCTAACAGAATCAAATCAAAGTCAAACACATTTAAACAAAGCTTTTTGAATAAAATGAAAGTCAAATACATTCTACAAAGCTAATTGAATCAAATGAAAGTCAAACACATTCAAACATAGCTTTTTGAATCAAATGAAAGTCAAACACATTCAAACAAAGCAATTTAATTCAAATGAAGTGAAATGCATTCTACAAAGCTAAAAGAATCAAATCAAATTCAAACACATTCAAACAAAGCTTTTTGAATAAAATGAAAGTCAAATACAATCTTCAAAGCTAATTGAATCAAATGAAAGTCAAAAACATTCAAACAAAGCTTTTTGAATCAAATGAAAGTCAAACACATTCAAATAAAGCTTTTTGAATAAAATTAAAATCAAACACATTCAAACAAAGCAATTTAAATCAAATGAAGTGAAATGCATTCGACAAAGCTAACAGAATCAAATCAAAGTCAAACACATTCAAACAAAGCTTTTTGAATAAAATCAAAGTCAAATACATTCTACAAAGCTAATTGAATCAAATGAAAGTCAAACACATTCAAACAAAGCTTTTTGAATCAAATGAAAGTCAAACACAATTAAACAAAGCAATTTAAATCAAATGAAGTGAAATGCATTTTACAAAGCTAACAGAATCAAATCAAAGTCAAACATATTCAAACAAAGCTTTTTGGATAAAATGAAAGTCAAATACATTCTACAAAGCTAATTGAATCAAATGAAAGTCAAACACATTCAAACAAAGCTTTTTGAATCAAATGAAAGTCAAACACATTCTAACAAAGCAATTTAAATCAAATGAAGTGAAATGCATTCTACAAAGCTAACAGAATCAAATCAAAGTCAAACACATTCAAACAAAGCTTTTTGAATAAAATGAAAGTCAAATACAATCTACAAAGCTAATTGAATCAAATGAAAGTCAAACACATTCAAATAAAGCTTTTTGAATAAAATTAAAATCAAACACATTCAAACAAAGCAATTTAAATCAAATGAAGTGAAATGCATTCGACAAAGCTAACAGAATCAAATCAAAGTCATACACATTCAAACAAAGCTTTTTGATTAAAATCAAAGTCAAATACATTCTACAAAGCTAATTGAATCAAATAAAAGTCAAACACATTCAAACAAAGCTTTTTGAATCAAATGAAAGTCAAACACAATTAAACAAAGCAATTTAAATCAAATGAAGTGAAATGCATTTTACAAAGCTAACAGAATCAAATCAAAGTCAAACATATTCAAACAAAGCTTTTTGAATAAAATGAAAGTCAAATGCATTCTACAAAGCTAATTGAATCAAATGAAAGTCAAACACATTCAAACAAAGCTTTTTGAATCAAATGAAAGTCAAACACATTCAAACAAAGCAATTTAAATCAAATGAAGTGAAATGCATTCTACAAAGCTAACAGAATCAAATCAAAGTCAATCATATTCAAACAAAGCTTTTTGAATAAAATGAAAGTCAAATACATTCTACAAAGCTAATTGGATTAAATGAAAGTCAAACACATTCAAACAAAGCTTTTTGAATCAAATGAAAGTCAAACACATTCAAACAAAGCAATTTAAATCAAATGAAGTGAAATGCATTCTACAAAGCTAACAGAATCAAATCAAAGTCAAACACATTTAAACAAAGCTTTTTGAATAAAATGAAAGTCAAATACATTCTACAAAGCTAATTGAATCAAATGAAAGTCAAACACATTCAAACATAGCTTTTTGAATCAAATGAAAGTCAAACACATTCAAACAAAGCAATTTAATTCAAATGAAGTGAAATGCATTCTACAAAGCTAAAAGAATCAAATCAAATTCAAACACATTCAAACAAAGCTTTTTGAATAAAATGAAAGTCAAATACAATCTTCAAAGCTAATTGAATCAAATGAAAGTCAAAAACATTCAAACAAAGCTTTTTGAATCAAATGAAAGTCAAACACATTCAAATAAAGCTTTTTGAATAAAATTAAAATCAAACACATTCAAACAAAGCAATTTAAATCAAATGAAGTGAAATGCATTCGACAAAGCTAACAGAATCAAATCAAAGTCAAACACATTCAAACAAAGCTTTTTGAATAAAATCAAAGTCAAATACATTCTACAAAGCTAATTGAATCAAATGAAAGTCAAACACATTCAAACAAAGCTTTTTGAATCAAATGAAAGTCAAACACAATTAAACAAAGCAATTTAAATCAAATGAAGTGAAATGCATTTTACAAAGCTAACAGAATCAAATCAAAGTCAAACATATTCAAACAAAGCTTTTTGGATAAAATGAAAGTCAAATACATTCTACAAAGCTAATTGAATCAAATGAAAGTCAAACACATTCAAACAAAGCTTTTTGAATCAAATGAAAGTCAAACACATTCTAACAAAGCAATTTAAATCAAATGAAGTGAAATGCATTCTACAAAGCTAACAGAATCAAATCAAAGTCAAACACATTCAAACAAAGCTTTTTGAATAAAATGAAAGTCAAATACAATCTACAAAGCTAATTGAATCAAATGAAAGTCAAAAACATTCAAACAAAGCTTTTTGAATCAAATGAAAGTCAAACACATTCAAACAAAGCAATTTAAATCAAATGAAGTGAAATGCATTCTACAAAGCTAACAGAATCAAATCAAAGTCAAACACATTCAAACAAAGCTTTTTGAATAAAATGAAAGTCAAATACATTCTACAAAGCTAATTGAATAAAATGAAAGTCAAACACATTCAAACAAAGCTTTTTGAATCAAATGAAAGTCAAACACATTTCAAATAAAGCTTTTTGAATAAAATTAAAATCAAACACATTCAAACAAAGCAATTTAAATCAAATGAAGTGAAATGCATTCTACAAAGCTAAAAAAATCAAATCAAAGTCAAACAGATTCAAACAAAGCTTTTTGAATAAAATGAAAGTCAAATACATTCTACAAAGCTAATTGAATAAAATGAAAGTCAAACACATTCAAACAAAGCTTTTTGAATCAAATGAAAGTCAAACACATTCAAACAAAGCAATTTAAATCAAATGAAGTGAAATGCATTCTACAAAGCTAACAGAATCAAATCAAAGTCAAACACATTCAAACAAAGCTTTTTGAATAAAATTAAAGTCAAATACATTCTACAAAGCTAATTGAATCAAATGAAAGTCAAAAACATTCAAACAAAGCTTTTTGAATCAAATGAAAGTCAAACACATTCAAACAAAGCAATTTAAATCAAATGAAAGTCAAACACATTCAAATAAAGCTTTTTGAATAAAATGAAAGTCAAATACATTCTACAAAGCTAATTGAATAAAATGAAAGTCAAACACATTCAAACAAAGCTTTTTGAATCAAATGAAAGTCAAACACATTTCAAATAAAGCTTTTTGAATAAAATTAAAATCAAACACATTCAAACAAAGCAATTTAAATCAAATGAAGTGAAATGCATTCTACAAAGCTAACAAAATCAAATCAAAGTCAAACAGATTCAAACAATGCTTTTTGAATAAAATGAAAGTCAAATACATTCTACAAAGCTAATTGAATAAAATGAAAGTCAAACACATTCAAACAAAGCTTTTTGAATCAAATGAAAGTCAAACACATTCAAACAAAGCAATTTAAATCAAATGAAGTGAAATGCATTCTACAAAGCTAACAGAATAATATCAAAGTCAAACACATTAAAACAAAGCTTTTTGAATAAAATGAAAGTCAAATACATTCTACAAAGCTAATTGAATGAAATGGAAGTCAAACACATTCAAATAAAGCTTTTTGAATCAAATGAAAGTCAAACATATTCAAACAAAGCAATTTAAAACAAATGAAGTGAAATGCATTCTACAAAGCTAACAGAATCAAATCAAAGTCAAACACATTCAAACAAAGCTTTTTGAATAAAATGAAAGTCAAATACATTCTACAAAGCTAATTGAATCAAATGAAAGTCAAACACATTCAAACAAAGCTTTTTGAATCAAATGAAAGTCAAACACATTTCAAATAAAGCTTTTTGAATAAAATTAAAATAAAACACATTCAAACAAAGCAATTTAAATCAAATGAAGTGAAATGCATTCTACAAAGCTAACAAAATCAAATCAAAGTCAAACAAATTCAAACAAAGCTTTTTGAATAAAATGAAAGTCAAATACATTCTACAAAGCTAATTGAATAAAATGAAAGTCAAACACATTCAAACAAAGCTTTTTGAATCAAATGAAAGTCAAACACATTCAAACAAAGCAATTTAAATCAAATGAAGTGAAATGCATTCTACAAAGCTAACAGAATAATATCAAAGTCAAACACATTAAAACAAAGCTTTTTGAATAAAATGAAAGTGAAATACATTCTACAAAGCTAATTGAATGAAATGAAAGTCAAACACATTCAAATAAAGCTTTTTGAATCAAATGAAAGTCAAACACATTCAAACAAAGCAATTTAAAACAAATGAAGTGAAATGCATTCTACAAAGCTAACAGAATCAAATCAAAGTCAAACACATTCAAATAAAGCTTTTTGAATAAAATGAAAGTCAAAAACATTCTACAAAGCTAATTGAATCAAATGAAAGTCAAACACATTCAAACAAAGCTTTTTGAATCAAATGAAAGTCAAACACATTCAAACAAAGCAATTTAAATCAAATGAAGTGAAATGCATTCTACAAAGCTAACAGTATCAAATCAAATTCAAACACATTCAAACAAAGCTTTTTGAATAAAATGAAAGTCAAATACAATCTACAAAGCTAATTGAATCAAATGAAAGTCAAAAACATTCAAACAAAGCTTTTTGAATCAAATGAAAGTCAAACACATTCAAACAAAGCATTTTAAATCAAATGAAGTGAAATGCATTCTACAAAGCTAACAGAATCAAATCAAAGTCAAACACATTCAAACAAACCTTTTTGAATAAAATGAAAGTCAAATACATTCTATAAAGCTAATTGAATAAAATGAAAGTCAAACACATTCAAACAAAGCTTTTTGAATCAAATGAAAGTCAAACACATTTCAAATAAAGCTTTTTGAATAAAATTAAAATCAAACACATTCAAACAAAGCAATTTAAATCAAATGAAGTGAAATGCATTCTACAAAGCTAACAAAATCAAATCAAAGTCAAACAGATTCAAACAAAGCTTTTTGAATAAAATGAAAGTCAAATACATTCTACAAAGCTAATTGAATAAAATGAAAGTCAAACACATTCAAACAAAGCTTTTTGAATCAAATGAAAGTCAAACACATTCAAACAAAGCAATTTAAATCAAATGAAGTGAAATGCATTCTACAAAGCTAACAGAATAATATCAAAGTCAAACACATTAAAACAAAGCTTTTTGAATAAAATGAAAGTCCAATACATTCTACAAAGCTAATTGAATCAAATGAAAGTCAAACACATTCAAATAAAGCTTTTTGAATCAAATGAAAGTCAAACACATTCAAACAAAGCAATTTAAATCAAATGAAGTGAAATGCATTCTACAAAGCTAACAGAATCAAATCAAAGTCAAACACATTCAAACAAAGCTTTTTGAATAAAATGAAAGTCAAATACAATCTACAAAGCTAATTGAATTAAATGAAAGTCAAACACATTCAAACAAAGGTTTTTGAATCAAATGAAAGTCAAACACATTCAAACAAAGCTTTTTGAATCAAATTAAAGTCAATAACATTCTACAAAGCTAATTGAATCAAATGAAAGTCAAACACATTCAAACAAAGCTTTTTGAATTAAATGAAAGTCAAACACATTCAAACAAAGCAATTTAAATCAAATGAAGTGAAATGCATTCTACAAAGCTAACAGTATCAAATCAAATTCAAACACATTCAAACAAAGCTTTTTGAATATAATGAAAGTCAAATACAATCTACAAAGCTAATTGAATCAAATGAAAGTCAAAAACATTCAAACAAAGCTTTTTGAATCAAATGAAAGTCAAACACATTCAAACAAAGCAATTTAAATCAAATGAAGTGAAATGCATTCTACAAAGCTAACAGAATCAAATCAAAGTCAAACACATTCAAACAAAGCTTTTTGAATAAAACGAAAGTCAAATACATTCTACAAAGCTAATTGAATAAAATGAAAGTCAAACACATTCAAACAAAGCTTTTTGAATCAAATGAAAGTCAAACACATTCAAACAAAGCAATTTAAATCAAACGAAGTGAAATGCATTCTACAAAGCTAACAGAATCAAATCAAAGTCAAACACATTCAAACAAAGCTTTTTGAATAAAATGAAGGTCAAATACATTCTACAAAGCTAATTGAATTAAATGAAAGTCAAACACATTCAAACAAAGGTTTTTGAATCAAATGAAAGTCAAACACATTCAAACAAAGCTTTTTGAATCAAATTAAAGTCAATAACATTCTACAAAGCTAATTGAATAAAATGAAAGTCAAACACATTCAAACAAAGCTTTTTGAATCAAATGAAAGTCAAACACATTCAAACAAAGCAATTAAAATCAAATGAAAGTGAAATGCATGCTACAAAGCTAACTGAATCAAATGAAATTCAAACACATTCAAACAAAGCTTTTTGAATAAAATTAAAGTCAAATACATTTTACAAAGCTAATTGAATCAAATGAAAGTCAAACACATTCAAACAAAGCTTTTTGAATCAAATGAAAGTCAAACACATTCAAACAAAGCCATTTAAATCAAATGAAAGTGAAATGCATGCTACAAAGCTAACTGAATCATATGAAATTCAAACACATTCAAACAAAGCTTTTTAAATAAAATTAAAGTGAAACACATTCTACAAAGCTAATTGAATCAAATGAAAGTCAAACACATTCAAACAAAGCTTTTTGAATCAAATAAAAGTCAAACACATTCAAACAAAGCTTTTTGAATCAAAAATGAAAGTCAAACACATTCAAACAAAGCAATTTAAATCAAATGAAGTGAAATGCATTCTACAAAGCTAACAGAATCAAATCAAAGTCAAACACGTTTAAACAAAGCTTTTTGAATAAAATGAAAGTCAAATACATTCTACAAAGCTAATTGAATCAAATGAAAGTCAAAAACATTCAAACAAAGCTTTTTGAATCAAATGAAAGTCAAACACATTCAAATAAAGCTTTTTGAATAAAATTAAAATCAAACACATTCAAATGAAGCTATTTAAATCAAATGAAAGTGAAATGCATTCTAAAAAGCTAATTGAATCAAATGAAAGTCAAACACATTCAAACAAAGCTTTTTGAATTAAATGAAAGTCAAACACATTCAAACAAAACTTTTTGAATCAAATGAAAGTCAAACACATTCAAACAAAGCAATTTAAATCAAATGAAGTGAAATGCATTCTACAAAGCTAACAGAATTAAATCAAAGTCAAACACATTCAAACAAAGCTTTTTGAATAAAATGAAAGTCAAATACATTCTACAAAGCTAATTGAATCAAATGAAAGTCAAAAACATTCAAACAAAGCTTTTTGAATCAAATGAAAGTCAAACACATTCAAATAAAGCTTTTTGTATAAAATTAAAATCAAACACATTCAAATGAAGCTATTTAAATCAAATGAAAGTGAAATGCATTCTAAAAAGCAAATTGAATCAAATGAAAGTCAAACACATTCAAACAAAGCAATTTGAATCAAATTAAAGTCAAACACATTCAAATAAAGCTTTTTGAATCAAATGAAAGTCAAACACATTCAAACAAAACAATTTAAATCAAATGAAAGTGAAGTGCATTCTACAAAGCTAACTGAATCAAATCAAAGTCAAACACATTCAAATAAAGCTTTTTGAATAAAATGAAGGTCAAATACATTCTACAAACCTAATTGAATTAAATGAAAGTCAAACACATTCAAACAAAGGTTTTTGAATCAAATGAAAGTCAAACACATTCAAACAAAGCTTTTTGAATCAAATTAAAGTCAATAACATTCTACAAAGCTAATTGAATCAAATGAAAGTCAAACACATTCAAACAAAGCTTTTTGAATCAAATGAAAGTCAAACACATTCAAACAAAGCCATTTAAATCAAATGAAAGTGAAATGCATGCTACAAAGCTAACTGAATCAAATGAAATTCAAACACATTCAAACAAAGCTTTTTGAATAAAATTAAAGTGAAACACATTCTACAAAGCTAATTGAATCAAATGAAAGTCAAAAACATTCAAACAAAGCTTTTTGAATCAAATGAAAGTCAAACACATTTAAACAAAGCCATTTAAATCAAATGAAAGTGAAATGCATGCTACAAAGCTAACTGAATCAAATGAAATTCAAACACATTCAAACAAAGCTTTTTGAATCAAATGAAAGTCAAACACATTCAAATAAAGCTTTTTGAATAAAATTAAAATCAAACACATTCAAATGAAGCTATTTAAATCAAATGAAAGTGAAATGCATTCTAAAAAGCAAATTGAATCAAATGAAAGTGAAATGCATGCTACAAAGCTAACTGAATCAAATGAAATTCAAACACATTCAAACAAAGCTTTTTGAATAAAATTAAAGTGAAACACATTCTACAAAGCTAATTGAATCAAATGAAAGTCAAACACATTCAAACAAAGCTTTTTGAATCAAATAAAAGTCAAACACATTCAAACAAAGCTAACAGAATCAAATCAAAGTCAAACACATTCAAACAAAGCTTTTTGAATAAAATGAAAGTCAAATACATTCTACAAAGCTAATTGAATCAAATGAAAGTCAAACTCATTCAAACAAAGCTTTTTGAATCAAATGAATGTCAAACACATTCAAACAAAGCAATTTAAATCAAATGAAGTGAAATGCATTCTACAAAGCTAACAGACTCAAATCAAAGTCAAACACATTCAAACAAAGCTTTTTGAATAAAATGAAAGTCAAATACATTCTACAAAGCTAATTGAATCAAATGAAAGTCAAACACATTCAAACAAAGCTTTTTGAATAAAATGAAAGTCAAACACATTCAAATAAAGCAATTTAAATCAAATGAAGTGAAATGCATTCTACAAAGCTAACAGTATCAAATAAAATTCAAACACATTCAAACAAAGCTTTTTGAATAAAATGAAAGTCAAATACAATCTACAAAACTAATTGAATCAAATGAAAGTCAAAAACATTTAAACAAAGCTTTTTGAATCAAATGAAAGTCAAACACATTTAAACAAAGCAATTTAAATCAAATGAAGTGAAATGCATTCTACAAAGCTAACAAAATCAAATCAAAGTCAAACACATTCAAACAAAGCTTTTTGAATAAAATGAAAGTCAAATACATTCTACAAAGCTAATTGAATCAAATGAAAGTCAAACACATTCAAACAAAGCTTTTTGAATCAAATTAAAGTCAAACACATTCAAACAAAGCAATTTAAATCAAATGAAGTGAAATGCATTCTACAAAGCTAACAATATCAAATCAAATTCAAACACATTCAAACAAAGCTTTTTAAATAAAATGAAAGTCAAATACAATCTACAAAGCTAATTGAATCAAATGAAAGTCAAAAACATTCAAACAAAGCTTTTTGAATCTAATGAAAGTCAAACACATTCAAACAAAGCAATTTAAATCAAATGAAGTGAAATGCATTCTACAAAGCTAACAGAATCAAATCAAAGTCAAACACATTCAAACAAAGCTTTTTGAATAAAATGAAAGTCAAATACATTCTACAAAGCTAATTGAAAAAAATGAAAGTCAAACACATTCAAACAAAGCTTTTTGAATCAAATGAAAGTCAAACACATTCAAACAAAGCAATTTAAATCAAATGAAGTGAAATGCATTCTACAAAGCTAACAGTATCAAATAAAATTTAAACACATTCAAACAAAGCTTTTTGAATAAAATGAAAGTCAAATACAATCTACAAAGCTAATTGAATCAAATGAAAGTCAAAAACATTCAAACAAAGCTTTTTGAATCAAATGAAAGTCAAACACATTTAAACAAAGCAATTTAAATCAAATGAAGTGAAATGCATTCTACAAAGCTAACAGAATCAAATCAAAGTCAAACACATTCAAACAAAGCTTTTTGAATAAAATGTAAGTCAAATACATTCTACAAAGCTAATTGAATCAAATGAAAGTCAAACACATTCAAACAAAGCTTTTTGAATCAAATTAAAATCAAACACATTCAAACAAAGCAATTTAAATCAAATGAAGTGAAATGCATTCTACAAAGCTAACAGAATAATATCAAAGTCAAACACATTAAAACAAAGCTTTTTGAATAAAATGAAAGTCAAATACAATCTACAAAGCTAATTGAATCAAATGAAAGTAAAAAACATTCAAACAAAGCTTTTTGAATCAAATGAAAGTCAAACACATTTCAAATAAAACTTTTTGAATAAAATTAAAATCAAACACATTCAAACAAAGCAATTTAAATCAAATGAAGTGAAATGCATTGTACAAAGCTAACAGAATCAAATCTAAGTCAAACATATTCAAACAAAGCTTTTTGAATAAAATGAAAGTCAAATACATTCTACAAAGCTAATTGAATCAAATGAAATTCAAACACATTATTAATGAAATTGAGAGTAGATTTAAGGCTTTCTTATGGACTGGGACCTCCAATCCCTCGAAGAAAGCTCTGGTTGCCTGGAAAACAGTGTGTCTCCCTAGGTCTTGTGGGGGCTGGAACCTTATTGCTCTTCATAATTGGAACATAGCTGCTATTTGCAAAAATCTTTGGGATATCACTCATAAAGTTGATTCCATGTGGGTTAGATGGGTCCATATCTATTACTTCAAGGCTGCTGATTTTTGGCATGCTAGGATCCCTAACAAATGTTCTTGGAACCTGAAGAAAATCATGAAATGTAGAACTCTCATTGATGATCTTGGTGGCTGGAACCCTGTGTTAAAGAACAGTAAAGTCCAGATTAAGTTGATTTATAATAAAATCAGACATCAGGGTGTGAAGGTGCCTTGGAAAAGAATCATTTGTAATAATCATGCCACTCCCAGAAGTATTTTTATTCTTTGGTTAGCTACTTGGAACAGATTACTAACTAAAGATCGAATTCTCAGCTGGAATCCTAGTTGTGATCCCATCTGTTTTCTGTGTTTGCAAGATAATGAATCTGTCCAACACCTTTTCTTTTCTTGTAGTTACTCTTCTAGAATTTGGGAGAAACTCTTGCACCTTATGAAATGTTGTAGGCCTGCTACAGGGTTTACTCAGGAGCTCAATTGGATTGTTAAACATGCTAGGAAGCCTAACACTATTAGTAAATTGCTTCTCATGCTCTTTACTGAGACTGTCTATGCTATTTGGCTACAACGTAATAATGTCATGCACAATGGTGCCTGTGATCCTGCTGAGACTGTCACTCGTAACATAATTTTCAGAGTTGCCTGCAGATCCCAGGAACCTGAAAGAATTAAGCTCATTTCCTGATTTTTGCTTCTGCTGTGGTGGTTCTGTGCAGTGTTGCTGTGCAGGCTTGTTGCTGTTCTGACCAGTTGGTTGTTGCAGGTTCTGTCTTTCTGGTTAGGATCTGGTTTTGTTGGCTGTTATCTTCTGGTGCTAGTTATGGTGTGCTGCCCAGGTGCTACTGGGATGCTGCCAAGTCCCAGGGTGCTGCTCTTGAGATCGACTGATGTTGCTGGCTTGCTTAGCTAAGATCCGTGTTGCTCTATTTGCTGTTTCTGTCACTACTGGCCTGCTGTTTGATGTTTTTTTTTGGGTGCTGGTGTTGTTTCTGGGTGCTGTCTCTGGTTTCTCTTGAGCTGCTGTTCTTGGGATGCTGTTCCCATGCTGTTCCCATGCTGTTGTGCATTTGTCCCTGTTTTTTCGTGTTTTTGTTTCGTTTGTCGTTGTCCTGTTCCTTTGGTTTGGGGTTTCCCTCCTAGAGGGTAGCTCTTTTCCTTTGAGTTCAGAAGAGCCGGGTTTTGGTCCCGGGCCCTTTGGAACCCTTCCTAGAAGGTGGCCTTTGGGTCTTGGTCCTAGGCTGGTGTTTGTGTGCCCGTTGGGGCTCTTGGTGTTTTGGAGTTTTGGTCTTCTGGCCCTTGTATTTCTGTCTGCTGCTTTGCAGCTTCCTTTTGGTAATAATATTCCCTATTTACCAAAAAAAAAAAAAAAAAAAAAAAAAAAAAAAAAAATTCAAACACATTCAAACAAATCTTTTTGAATCAAATGAAAGTCAAACACATTCAAACAAAGCAATTTAAATCAAATGAAGTGAAATGCATTCTACAAAGCTAACAAAATCAAATCAAAGTCAAACACATTCAAACAAAGCTTTTTGAATAAAAAGAAAGTCAAATACATTCTACAAAGCTAATTGAATCAAATGAAAGTCAAACACATTCAAACAAAATGAAAGTCAAACACATTCAAACAAAGCTTTTTGAATCAAATGAAAGTCAAACACATTCAAACAAAGCAATTTAAATCAAATGAAGTGAAATGCATTCTACAAAGCTAACAGTATCAAATAAAATTCAAACACATTCAAACAAAGCTTTTTGAATAAAATGAAAGTCAAATACAATCTACAAAGCTAATTGAATCAAATGAAAGTCAAAAACATTTAAACAAAGCTTTTTGAATCAAATGAAAGTCAAACACATTTAAACAAAGCAATTTAAATCAAATGAAGTGAAATGCATTCTACAAAGCTAACAAAATCAAATCAAAGTCAAACACATTCAAACAAAGCTTTTTGAATAAAATGAAAGTCAAATACATTCTACAAAGCTAATTGAATCAAACGAAAGTCAAACACATTCAAACAAAGCTTTTTGAATCAAATGAAAGTCAAACACATTCAAACAAAGCAATTTAAATCAAATGAAGTGAAATGCATTCTACAAAGCTAACAGAATCAAATCAAAGTCAAACACATTCAAACAAAGCTTTTTGAATAAAATGAAAGTCAAATACATTCTACAAAGCTAATTGAATCAAATGAAAGTCAAACACATTCAAACAAAGCTTTTTGAATCAAATGAAAGTCAAACACATTCAAACAAAGCAATTTAAATCAAATGAAGTGAAATGCATTCTACAAAGCTAACAGTATCAAATAAAATTCAAACACATTCAAACAAAGCTTTTTGAATAAAATGAAAGTCAAATACAATCTACAAAGCTAATTGAATCAAATGAAAGTCAAAAACATTTAAACAAAGCTTTTTGAATCAAATGAAAGTCAAACACATTTAAACAAAGCAATTTAAATCAAATGAAGTGAAATGCATTCTACAAAGCTAACAAAATCAAATCAAAGTCAAACACATTCAAACAAAGCTTTTTGAATAAAATGAAAGTCAAATACATTCTACAAAGCTAATTGAATCAAACGAAAGTCTAACACATTCAAACAAAGCTTTTTGAATCAAATGAAAGTCAAACACATTCAAACAAAGCAATTTAAATCAAATGAAGTGAAATGCATTCTACAGAGCTAACAGAATCAAATCAAAGTCAAACACATTCAAACAAAGCTTTTTGAATAAAATGAAAGTCAAATACATTCTACAAAGCTAATTGAATCAAATGAAAGTCAAACACATTCAAACAAAGCTTTTTGAATCAAATTAAAATCAAATACATTCAAACAAAGCAATTTAAATCAAATGAAGTGAAATGCATTCTACAAAGCTAACAGAATAATATCAAAGTCAAACACATTAAAACAAAGCTTTTTGAATAAAATGAAAGTCAAATACAATCTACAAAGCTAATTGAATCAAATGAAAGTAAAAAACATTCAAACAAAGCTTTTTGAATCAAATGAAAGTCAAACACATTTCAAATAAAGCTTTTTGAATAAAATTAAAATCAAACACAGTCAAACAAAGCAATTTAAATCAAATGAAGTGAAATGCATTCTACAAAGCTAACAAAATCAAATCAAAGTCAAACAGATTCAAACAAAGCTTTTTGAATAAAATGAAAGTCAAATACATTCTACAAAGCTAATTGAATTAAATGAAAGTCAAACACATTCAAACAAACCTTTTTGAATCAAATGAAAGTCAAACACATTTCAAATAAAGCTTTTTGAATAAAATTAAAATCAAACACATTCAAACAAAGCAATTTAAATCAAATGAAGTGAAATGCATTCTACAAAGCTAACAAAATCAAATCAAAGTCAAACAAATTCAAACAAAGCTTTTTCAATAAAATGAAAGTCAAATACATTCTACAAAGCTAATTGAATAAAATGAAAGTCAAACACATTCAAACAAAGCTTTTTGAATCAAATGAAAGTCAAACACATTCAAACAAAGCAATTTAAATCAAATGAAGTGAAATGCATTCTACAAAGCTAACAGAATAATATCAAAGTCAAACACATTAAAACAAAGCTTTTTGAATAAAATGAAAGTCAAATACATTCTACAAAGCTAATTGAATGAAATGAAAGTCAAACACATTCAAATAAAGCTTTTTGAATCAAATGAAAGTCAAACACATTCAAACAAAGCAATTTAAATCAAATGAAGTGAAATGCATTCTACAAAGCTAACAGAATCAAATCAAAGTCAAACACATTCAAACAAAGCTTTTTGAATAAAATGAAAGTCAAATACATTCTACAAAGCTAATTGAATCAAATGAAAGTCAAACACATTCAAACAAAGCTTTTTGAATCAAATGAAAGTCAAACACATTCAAACAAAGCAATTTAAATCAAATGAAGTGAAATGCATTTTACAAAGCTAACAGAATCAAATCAAAGTCAAACACATTCAAACAAAGCTTTTTGAATAAAATGAAAGTCAAATACATTCTACAAAGCTAATTGAATCAAACGAAAGTCAAACACATTCAAACAAAGCTTTTTGAATCAAATGAAAGTCAAACACATTCAAACAAAGCAATTTAAATCAAATGAAGTGAAATGCATTCTACAGAGCTAACAGAATCAAATCAAAGTCAAACACATTCAAACAAAGCTTTTTGAATAAAATGAAAGTCAAATACATTCTACAAAGCTAATTGAATCAAATGAAAGTCAAACACATTCAAACAAAGCTTTTTGAATCAAATTAAAATCAAATACATTCAAACAAAGCAATTTAAATCAAATGAAGTGAAATGCATTCTACAAAGCTAACAGAATAATATCAAAGTCAAACACATTAAAACAAAGCTTTTTGAATAAAATGAAAGTCAAATACAATCTACAAAGCTAATTGAATCAAATGAAAGTCAAAAACATTCAAACAAAGCTTTTTGAATCAAATGAAAGTCAAACACATTTCAAATAAAGCTTTTTGAATAAAATTAAAATCAAACACAGTCAAACAAAGCAATTTAAATCAAATGAAGTGAAATGCATTCTACAAAGCTAACAAAATCAAATCAAAGTCAAACAGATTCAAACAAAGCTTTTTGAATAAAATGAAAGTCAAATAAATTCTACAAAGCTAATTGAATAAAATGAAAGTCAAACACATTCAAACAAAGCTTTTTGAATCAAATGAAAGTCAAACACATTCAAACAAAGCAATTTAAATCAAATGAAGTGAAATGCATTCTACAAAGCTAACAGAATAATATCAAAGTCAAACACATTAAAACAAAGCTTTTTGAATAAAATGAAAGTCAAATACATTCTACAAAGCTAATTGAATCAAATGAAAGTCAAACACATTCAAATAAAGCTTTTTGAATCAAATGAAAGTCAAACACATTCAAACAAAGCAATTTAAATCAAATGAAGTGAAATGCATTCTACAAAGCTAACAGAATCAAATCAAAGTCAAACACATTCAAACAAAGCTTTTTGAATAAAATGAAAGTCAAATACATTCTACAAAGCTAATTGAATCAAATGAAAGTCAAACACATTCAAACAAAGCTTTTTGAATCAAATGAAAGTCAAACACATTCAAACAAAGCAATTTAAATCAAATGAAGTGAAATGCATTTTACAAAGCTAACAGAATCAAATCAAAGTCAAACACATTCAAACAAAGCTTTTTGAATAAAATGAAAGTCAAATACATTCTACAAAGCTAATTGAATCAAATGAAAGTCAAACACATTCAAACAAACCTTTTTGAATCAAATGAAAGTCAAACACATTTCAAATAAAGCTTTTTGAATAAAATTAAAATCAAACACATTCAAACAAAGCAATTTAAATCAAATGAAGTGAAATGCATTCTACAAAGCTAACAAAATCAAATCAAAGTCAAACAAATTCAAACAAAGCTTTTTCAATAAAATGAAAGTCAAATACATTCTACAAAGCTAATTGAATAAAATGAAAGTCAAACACATTCAAACAAAGCTTTTTAAATCAAATGAAAGTCAAACACATTCAAACAAAGCAATTTAAATCAAATGAAGTGAAATGCATTCTACAAAGCTAACAGAATAATATCAAAGTCAAACACATTAAAACAAAGCTTTTTGAATAAAATGAAAGTCAAATACATTCTACAAAGCTAATTGAATGAAATGAAAGTCAAACACATTCAAATAAAGCTTTTTGAATCAAATGAAAGTCAAACACATTCAAACAAAGCAATTTAATTCAAATGAAGTGAAATGCATTCTACAAAACTAACAGAATCAAATCAAATTCAAACACATTCAAACAAAGCTTTTTGAATAAAATGAAAGTCAAATACAATCTACAAAGCTAATTGAATCAAATGAAAGTAAAAAACATTCAAACAAAGCTTTTTGAATCAAATGAAAGTCAAACACATTCAAATAAAGCTTTTTGAATAAAATTAAAATCAAACACATTCAAACAAAGCAATTTAAATCAAATGAAGTGAAATGCATTCGACAAAGCTAACAGAATCAAATCAAAGTCAAACACATTCAAACAAAGCTTTTTGAATAAAATCAAAGTCAAATACATTTTACAAAGCTAATTGAATCAAATAAAAGTCAAACACATTCAAACAAAGCTTTTTGAATCAAATGAAAGTCAAACACAATTAAACAAAGCAATTTAAATCAAATGAAGTGAAATGCATTTTACAAAGCTAACAGAATCAAATCAAAGTCAAACATATTCAAACAAAGCTTTTTGAATAAAATGAAAGTCAAATACATTCTACAAAGCTAATTGAATCAAATGAAAGTCAAACACATTCAAACAAAGCTTTTTGAATCAAATTAAAGTCAAACACATTCAAACAAAGCAATTTAAATCAAATGAAGTGAAATGCATTCTACAAAGCTAACAATATCAAATCAAATTCAAACACATTCAAACAAAGCTTTTTGAATAAAATGAAAGTCAAATACAATCTACAAAGCTAATTGAATCAAATGAAAGTCAAAAACATTCAAACAAAGCTTTTTGAATCTAATGAAAGTCAAACACATTCAAACAAAGCAATTTAAATCAAATGAAGTGAAATGCATTCTACAAAGCTAACAGAATCAAATCAAAGTCAAACACATTCAAACAAAGCTTTTTGAATAAAATGAAAGTCAAATACATTCTACAAAGCTAATTGAAAAAAATGAAAGTCAAACACATTCAAACAAAGCTTTTTGAATCAAATGAAAGTCAAACACATTCAAACAAAGCAATTTAAATCAAATGAAGTGAAATGCATTCTACAAAGCTAACAGTATCAAATAAAATTCAAACACATTCAAACAAAGCTTTTTGAATAAAATGAAAGTCAAATACAATCTACAAAGCTAATTGAATCAAATGAAAGTCAAAAACATTCAAACAAAGCTTTTTGAATCAAATGAAAGTCAAACACATTTAAACAAAGCAATTCAAATCAAATGAAGTGAAATGCATTCTACAAAGCTAACAGAATCAAATCAAAGTCAAACACATTCAAACAAAGCTTTTTGAATAAAATGTAAGTCAAATACATTCTACAAAGCTAATTGAATCAAATGAAAGTCAAACACATTCAAACAAAGCTTTTTGAATCAAATTAAAATCAAACACATTCAAACAAAGCAATTTAAATCAAATGAAGTGAAATGCATTCTACAAAGCTAACAGAATAATATCAAAGTCAAACACATTAAAACAAAGCTTTTTGAATAAAATGAAAGTCAAATACAATCTACAAAGCTAATTGAATCAAATGAAAGTCAAAAACATTCAAACAAAGCTTTTTGAATCAAATGAAAGTCAAACACATTTCAAATAAAACTTTTTGAATAAAATTAAAATCAAACACATTCAAACAAAGCAATTTAAATCAAATGAAGTGAAATGCATTCTACAAAGCTAACAGAATCAAATCTAAGTCAAACATATTCAAACAAAGCTTTTTGAATAAAATGAAAGTCAAATACATTCTACAAAGCTAATTGTATCAAATGAAATTCAAACACATTCAAACAAATCTTTTTGAATCAAATGAAAGTCAAACACATTCAAACAAAGCAATTTAAATCAAATGAAGTGAAATGCATTCTACAAAGCTAACAGAATCAAATCAAAGTCAAACACATTCAAACAAAGCTTTTTGAATGAAAAGAAAGTCAAATACATTCTACAAAGCTAATTGAATCAAATGAAAGTCAAACACATTCAAACAAAATGAAAGTCAAACACATTCAAACAAAGCTTTTTGAATCAAATGAAAGTCAAACACATTCAAACAAAGCAATTTAAATCAAATGAAGTGAAATGCATTCTACAAAGCTAACAGTATCAAATAAAATTCAAACACATTCAAACAAAGCTTTTTGAATAAAATGAAAGTCAAATACAATCTACAAAGCTAATTGAATCAAATGAAAGTCAAAAACATTTAAACAAAGCTTTTTGAATCAAATGAAAGTCAAACACATTTAAACAAAGCAATTTAAATCAAATGAAGTGAAATGCATTCTACAAAGCTAACAAAATCAAATCAAAGTCAAACACATTCAAACAAAGCTTTTTGAATAAAATGAAAGTCAAATACATTCTACAAAGCTAATTGAATCAAACGAAAGTCAAACACATTCAAACAAAGCTTTTTGAATCAAATGAAAGTCAAACACATTCAAACAAAGCAATTTAAATCAAATGAAGTGAAATGCATTCTACAAAGCTAACAGAATCAAATCAAAGTCAAACACATTCAAACAAAGCTTTTTGAATAAAATGAAAGTCAAATACATTCTACAAAGCTAATTGAATCAAATGAAAGTCAAACACATTCAAACAAAGCTTTTTGAATCAAATGAAAGTCAAACACATTCAAACAAAGCAATTTAAATCAAATGAAGTGAAATGCATTCTACAAAGCTAACAGTATCAAATAAAATTCAAACACATTCAAACAAAGCTTTTTGAATAAAATGAAAGTCAAATACAATCTACAAAGCTAATTGAATCAAATGAAAGTCAAAAACATTTAAACAAAGCTTTTTGAATCAAATGAAAGTCAAACACATTTAAACAAAGCAATTTAAATCAAATGAAGTGAAATGCATTCTACAAAGCTAATAAAATCAAATCAAAGTCAAACACATTCAAACAAAGCTTTTTGAATAAAATGAAAGTCAAATACATTCTACAAAGCTAATTGAATCAAACGAAAGTCAAACACATTCAAACAAAGCTTTTTGAATCAAATGAAAGTCAAACACATTCAAACAAAGCAATTTAAATCAAATGAAGTGAAATGCATTCTACAAAGCTAACAGAATCAAATCAAAGTCAAACACATTCAAACAAAGCTTTTTGAATAAAATGAAAGTCAAATACATTCTACAAAGCTAATTGAATCAAATGAAAGTCAAACACATTCAAACAAAGCTTTTTGAATCAAATTAAAATCAAATACATTCAAACAAAGCAATTTAAATCAAATGAAGTGAAATGCATTCTACAAAGCTAACAGAATAATATCAAAGTCAAACACATTAAAACAAAGCTTTTTGAATAAAATGAAAGTCAAATACAATCTACAAAGCTAATTGAATCAAATGAAAGTCAAAAACATTCAAACAAAGCTTTTTGAATCAAATGAAAGTCAAACACATTTCAAATAAAGCTTTTTGAATAAAATTAAAATCAAACACAGTCAAACAAAGCAATTTAAATCAAATGAAGTGAAATGCATTCTACAAAGCTAACAAAATCAAATCAAAGTCAAACAGATTCAAACAAATCTTTTTGAATAAAATGAAAGTCAAATACATTCTACAAAGCTAATTGAATAAAATGAAAGTCAAACACATTCAAACAAAGCTTTTTGAATCAAATGAAAGTCAAACACATTCAAACAAAGCAATTTAAATCAAATGAAGTGAAATGCATTCTACAAAGCTAACAGAATAATATCAAAGTCAAACACATTAAAACAAAGCTTTTTGAATAAAATGAAAGTCAAATACATTCTACAAAGCTAATTGAATCAAATGAAAGTCAAACACATTCAAATAAAGCTTTTTGAATCAAATGAAAGTCAAACACATTCAAACAAAGCAATTTAAATCAAATGAAGTGAAATGCATTCTACAAAGCTAACAGAATCAAATCAAAGTCAAACACATTCAAACAAAGCTTTTTGAATAAAATGAAAGTCAAATACATTCTACAAAGCTAATTGAATCAAATGAAAGTCAAACACATTCAAACAAAGCTTTTTGAATCAAATGAAAGTCAAACACATTCAAACAAAGCAATTTAAATCAAATGAAGTGAAAAGCATTCTACAAAGCTAACAGAATCAAATCAAAGTCAAACACATTCAAACAAAGCTTTTTGAATAAAATGAAAGTCAAATACATTCTACAAAGCTAATTGAATCAAATGAAAGTCAAACACATTCAAACAAAGCTTTTTGAATCAAATGAAAGTCAAACACATTTCAAATAAAGCTTTTTGAATAAAATTAAAATCAAACACATTCAAACAAAGCAATTTAAATCAAATGAAGTGAAATGCATTCTACAAAGCTAACAAAATCAAATCAAAGTCAAACAAATTCAAACAAAGCTTTTTGAATAAAATGAAAGTCAAATACATTCTACAAAGCTAATTGAATTAAATGAAAGTCAAACACATTCAAACAAAGCTTTTTGAATCAAATGAAAGTCAAACACATTCAAACAAAGCAATTTAAATCAAATGAAGTGAAATGCATTCTACAAAGCTAACAGAATAATATCAAAGTCAAACACATTAAAACAAAGCTTTTTGAATAAAATGAAAGTTGATACGAGGACGAACTTGGAAGATTTGATAAATCAACATGAAGAAACATTAGCCCTCAATTTGGACTCAAATCACGCAATTCATGGTCACTTCATGGGTCATCAAAGTAAGGCTACGGTTTGCCTTGTAGCCTTCCTTGGTTTAGCTTGATGTTGAAGTCTTCTTTACTTAGGTTTTTGCTTACAAGTTTTTACCTTTCACTTGAAAGGGTTTTTCTTGTTTTAAGCACTTAGGATTTCTAATTGCATTAGGAATTGTTTTAAGCATTTAGGATTTCTAATTGCATTAGGAATTGTTTTTAGTCTAGTAAGCGTCAATAATAGCTTGGAGTGCAAGCTTGAGTTAGGATAAAATAGGCAAGTTTTATCTTAAGAGTAGTTAGAGTTTAAGTAGGATTAAATAACTAAATCAAAGTTATCCAAACTTGATCAAGTTATGCAATCCGTGGGTTTTTGTTAAGGAATCAGAATTCTAATTCAAGTGGGATTAGGATAGTTGATTGAGTCTATAAATATAGGGTTGTAATCTTGAAAAAGATACAAGTTTAATCATACATTCATAATAATAATTCTTTTGTTTAAGTTGGATTACTTAAATTCTTGATTGGTGGATTCCAATTTGCTGTTTTGTTTGTTTTAGTTAAAACAATCATCTAGGTTGATTAATTAGGTGGATTCTTGATTAATTAATCTAAGTTTCTTGCTTAATTCTTGGTGAATTTTCTGTATAGAATTAGGTTAGATTCATATCTTTGTGAGGCTTAGTTTTCGGACTAAAAATCACATCATCTTGGTATCAGAGCACAGGTTCGGAAGAATTTAAACTGGTAACGTTTGGCTTGGAATTTTTGAGTGATTCTTTTTGCATTAGACTGGAAAAACGTCTAGCTATCTTCACCTAAAATTTCGTAACATTTGGTTGAGTAACGAACTCTGCACAGCCTTAAACTTTTGGTGTTGTTTCACTGGAATACGGGTTGGGAGTCCGGTTGTTGTTTGCTTCAAGATTCCTTTAAGATTTTATCTTTTAATCAAGATTTTTGCATAGACTAACTTGGTTTGTGTAGGAATCATGAGTGACGAAGAGGTTCCACAAGTTCCAAGGGGTTTAACCTTAGAACAAGCACAAAATCTTAGAAGAGATAGGCAAGTCACCGAGTTGGCAGCAAGGTTGGAGGAGGTATTGAAGAGACTTGATACTCGTGATGGATCTTCTTCAAAGAGGGGTGATTCTAACCCTAATTCTAGTTCAAGTGAGGAAGAACAACCAAGGAGAAACCCTAGGAGGTCACGAAAGAATTATTCATCAAGTGATGATTCACCTAGACCTAGGAGAAGGGATAGACCTAAAGATGATGATAGAAACCTTAGGTTAGACCTTCCCGAATTCAATGGGAGTATGAATGAACCAGAGAAATATTTTGAATGGATTAGAAGGGCCGAAACACTCTTTGATTACAAGGAGTATGATGAAAGAAAGAAGTGTAAACTTGCGGAGTTGAAGCTCACTGGTTATGCTAGTCTTTGGTATGATAATTTGAAAAAGAAGAGGCATAAAGAAGGGCGTAACAAAATCACAACTTGGGAGCAACTCAAGAAGCACATGAAAAAGAGGTTCGTTCCTAGTGATTATATTCAAGATATCTATCTAAAGATGCAAACTTTTAAACAAAATTCTATGACTGTTGAGAATTATATTGTTGAGTTTGAGAAGTTATGCATGCTATGTGGTTTAGAAGAGATTGTTGAACATAAGATTGCTAGATTTATTTCGGGATTGAATGATAATATTGCTAAGAAAGTTGAATTACAACAATATTGGTCTTTTGAGGATGTGTGTAAAGTGGCTATCAAAGTTGAAAAACAATTAAAAGGGAAGAAAAGCTCATTCTCTAAACCGTTTATAAAAGGATTCTCAAAACCTTTTGAGAAAGCTAATGTGGAAAAGGGTAGTTCAAGTTCGAATTACAAAGATTCTAAAACTAAATTCGAAACTAACAAGAAATTTGTGGAAGGAAGGAAGTGCTTTAAGTGTGGTAGTGTTGGTCACATTGCAAGTGATTGTCCTTCAAAAAGGGTCATGACTGCACAAGAATGGGAGCAAGAAAAGACTTTGTGTGAGCAAGGTAGTGACGTTGAAAAGGATCAAGAAAACCTTGAAGAAGAAGAGGAGGAGTTCTTGGAAGAAGTAGAGGCCGAACATCAAGGTCAAAGTTTGGTCCTAAGAAGAACACTGCATTCGAAACCTACACCTATGGAGGGCGATCAAAGAGAGAAGATTTTCCATACAAGGTGCAAGGTGAAGGATAGATTGTGTGATGTAATCATAGACACGGGAAGTTGCACTAATGTGGTGTCTACGATCTTGATTGATAAGTTGGAGTGGCCAATCACCGAGCATCCACAACCATACAAGCTTCATTGGCTTAACAACAAAAGTGATGTCAAGGTCAACAAGCAAGCGCTAATATCCTTTTCAATTGGTAAATTTCATGATAAAGTTTTATGTGATGTTTGTCCTATGGATGCATGTCATATATTATTAGGCCGTCCTTGGCAATATGATAGGTTTGTGAAATTTGATGGAAGGACTAACGTGTATGTGGTGAGGAAAGAAAAGGAGAAACCGGTTGCTTTAAAACCTTTGATAAGCAACACACCGGTTTTCAATTCATCTAATTCAAAGAGTTCTTACTTGATTAGTGAGAAAGAGATGGAGAAAGAGATTAGTAATAATAGCATGGTCTATGTACTTGTTGCTAATGAGTTCCTTATTGATCAAGACAAACAAGAAAAGAGGTCGATTGAGCTAGAAGAAGTCTTGGCCGAATTCAAGGATGTATTCCCTAAAGAGTTACCTCCGGGTTTACCTCCAATTCGTGGGATAGAGCATCAAATTGATTTGATTCCGGGAGCACCATTGCCTAATAAAGCAGCCTATAGAAGCAATCCGGAAGAAACTAAGGAGATGCAAAGGCAAATTGAGGAGCTCATGTCTAGAGGTTACGTGAGGGAAAGCATGAGTCCATGCGCCGTTCCTACATTACTTGTTCCAAAGAAGGATGGAAGTTGGCGAATGTGCATTGATAGTAGAAGCGTGAATAACATCACTATCAAATATCGTTTTCCTATTCCAAGATTAGATGATTTGCTAGATGAGTTACATGGCTCACAGATATTTTCGAAGATTGATCTTATGAGTGGCTACCATCAAATAAGAATGAGAGAAGGAGACGAGTGGAAGACCGCCTTCAAAACAAAGCTAGGCTTGTACGAGTGGTTAGTGATGCCTTTCGGTCTTACTAATGCACCTAGCACGTTCATGAGATTGATGCATGAGGTACTCAAACCTTTTCTTGGAAAGTTTGTTGTTGTTTACTTAGATGATATCTTGATATATTCGAAAAACTTACATGATCATCTAATACATCTAAGAAGTGTGTTTGAAGTGTTAAGGGAAAAGAAACTTTTTGCTAAGCTTGAGAAGTGTTATTTCTTGGTGCCTAGCGTTACTTTTCTTGGCTATGTTGTGTCTAAGGAAGGAGTTTCGGTTGACAAGTCTAAGGTGGAGGCCATTAGAACTTGGCCTAGTCCTACTAATGCTAGTGAGGTTAGATCTTTTCACGGTTTAGCTTCTTTCTATAGAAGATTTGTGAAGAACTTTTCTAGTGTTGTAGCACCCATGACCGAATGCTTGAAGAAGGAAAGGGGAAAATTCGAGTGGACTAAAGAAGCCCAAGGAGCGTTTGAGCTAATCAAGAAGAAGCTATGTGAAGCGCCTATACTCGCTTTGCCAGATTTTTCACAACCTTTTGAGGTAGAGACCGACGCAAGTGGGGTTGGAATCGGGGCTGTTTTGTTACAAGGGAGAAAGCCTATAGCTTACTTTAGTGAGAAGTTGAATGGGGCTCGTTTGAATTATTCCACTTATGATAAAGAATTCTATGCGATTGTTAGGGCTTTGGATCATTGGAGTCATTACTTGAGACCTAACCACTTTGTTTTTGGCATCCGATCATGAATCTTTGAAGTATATACATGGACAACAGAAGCTTATCCCAAGACATGCTAAATGGGTTGAGTTCTTACATCATTCAATTTTTCTTCTAAGTACAAAGAAGGAAAGCTAATGGTATGTGCGGATGCACTTTCAAGAAGGTATTCTTTGCTAGGTATTCTTGATAGCAAATTGCTGGGGTTTTGAATTGATTAAAGAGTACTATAAAGGAGATGATGACTTTTCTACAATCGTTGTTGATTGTTCAAAGGGGGCCGTAGGTTCCTACTTGTTGCAAGATGTTTTCTTTTCAAAGGAATCGACTTTGTCTTCCTAAGTGTTCCATCCGAGAGCTAGTTGTTAGAGAGGCTCATGGAGGAGGAATTGCTGGTCACTTGGCATTACAAGACCTTGAATATGTTACAAGAGCACTTCTATTGGCCTAAAATGCTTG
>JAWIZW010000137.1:0-63877 GCA_034703905.1 Chenopodium berlandieri | reverse complement strand
TAACTTAATCAAGTTTAGATAACTTTGATTTAGTTATTTAATCCTACTTAAACTCTAACTACTCTTAAGAAAAAACTTGCCTAGTTTTATCCTAACTCAAGCTTGCACTCCAAGCTATTATTGACGCTACTAGACTAAAAACCATTCCTAATGCAATAGAAATCCTAAGTGCTTAAAACAAGAAAAACCCTTTCAGTGAAAGGTAAAAACTTGTAAGCAAAAACCTAAGTAAAGACTCACAAAATAAACTAAGTAAAAGAATCATTCTTTTCATATCGCCGCCTAAACACCACTTCACGCGCCACCACTTGTGACACGCGCCACACCACCTTGTGGCTGGGCTCAGTCCGGTGCCGGTGGACAGGAGCGTGGGACCCATCTCGGCGTGTGGCCGCCTGTATCGTCGCCGGAAGTGAACTGCGCAACTTCTTCGTTCTTGGAAATCATGGTTCTTTCTTTCCAATTTAAGCTATTGAACCTTTTCTTGATTATTTCCTTGTTTGGGCAACCTATAATGGAGTTGTTTAGACCATCTAAAAGTACATTAGATCCTTCAAAAGAATTAGCTTCTTGATTCGCATCATCCTCCTCTTCTTCAAAAGAATTTGCCCTCAAATTTACTTCATAAAAACAAGTAAAAAGGTTTTCAATAGTATATGTAGAATCTTCATCACCGCTTTCAGTAGACAAGTCTTCTTGGCACTCACCATCTTCATAATTGTCACCCTCTTTAGCAAGAAAACATGTCTTGGGTCCTCTATCGATTTCTTCCTTGAATACTTTTTCTCTTAGAAACAAACTTGAACTACGAGTAACATTTGAGCACTTATTCTGTCCTTTATGAGATAAAGGATGTAGACTTAAACGTTTGTTTCCAACCTCCACGGAGTACACATTAGTCCTTCCATTAAATTTCACAAATCTATCATATTGCCAAGGACGGCCTAATAATATATGACATGCATCCATAGGACAAACATCACATAAAACTTTATCATGAAATTTACCAATTGAAAAGGATATTAGCGCTTGCTTGTTGACCTTGACATCACTTGTGTTGTTAAGCCAATGAAGCTTGTATGGTTGTGGATGCTCGGTGACTGGCCACTCCAACTTATCAATCAAGATCGTAGACACCACATTAGTGCAACTTCCCGTGTCTATGATTACATCACACAATCTATCCTTCACCTTGCACCTTGTATGGAAAATCTTCTCTCTTTGATCGCCCTCCATAGGTGTAGGTTTCGAATGCAGTGTTCTTCTTAGGACCAAACTTTGACCTTGATGTTCGGCCTCTACTTCTTCCAAGAACTCCTCCTCTTCTTCTTCAAGGTTTTCTTGATCCTTTTCAACGTCACTACCTTGCTCACACAAAGTCTTTTCTTGCTCCCATTCTTGTGCAGTCATGACCCTTTTTGAAGGACAATCACTTGCAATGTGACCAACACTACCACACTTAAAGCACTTCCTTCCTTCCACAAATTTCTTGTTAGTTTCGAATTTAGTTTTAGAATCTTTGTAATTCGAACTTGAACTACCCTTTTCCACATTAGCTTTCTCAAAAGGTTTTGAGAATCCTTTTATAAACGGTTTAGAGAATGAGCTTTTCTTCCCTTTTAATTGTTTTTCAACTTTGATAGCCACTTTACACACATCCTCAAAAGACCAATATTGTTGTAATTCAACTTTCTCAGCAATATTATCATTCAATCCCGAAATAAATCTAGCAATCTTATGTTCAACAATCTCTTCTAAACCACATAGCATGCATAACTTCTCAAACTCAACAATATAATTCTCAACAGTCATAGAATTTTGTTTAAAAGTTTGCATCTTTAGATAGATATCTTGAATATAATCACTAGGAACGAACCTCTTTTTCATGTGCTTCTTGAGTTGCTCCCAAGTTGTGATTTTGTTACGCCCTTCTTTATGCCTCTTCCTTTTCAAACTATCATACCAAAGACTAGCATAACCAGTGAGCTTCAACTCCGCAAGTTTACACTTCTTTCTTTCATCATACTCCTTGTAATCAAAGAGTGTTTCGGCCCTTCTAATCCATTCAAAATATTTCTCTGGTTCATTCATACTCCCATTGAATTCGGGAAGGTCTAACCTAAGGTTTCTATCATCATCTTTAGGTCTATCCCTTCTCCTAGATGATGTGATTTTTAGTCCGAAAACTAAGCCTCACAAAGATATGAATCTAACCTAATTCTATACAGAAAATTCACCAAGAATTAAGCAAGAAACTTAGATTAATTAATCAAGAATCCACCTAATTAATCAACCTAGATGATTGTTTTAACTAAAACAATCATCTAGGTTGATTAATTAGGTGGATTCTTGATTAATTAATCTAAGTTTCTTGCTTAATTCTTGGTGAATTTTCTGTATAGAATTAGGTTAGATTCATATCTTTGTGAGGCTTAGTTTTCGGACTAAAAATCACATCATCTTGGTATCAGAGCACAGGTTCGGTAGAATTTAAACTGGTAACGTTTGGCTTGGAATTTTTGAGTTATTCTTTTTGCATTAGACTGGAAAAACGTCTAGCTACCTTCACCTAAAATTTCGTAACATTTGGTTGAGTAACGAACTCTGTACAGCCTTAAACGTTTGGTGTTGTTTCACTGGAATACGGGTTGGGAGTCCGGTTGTTGTTTGCTTCAAGATTCCTTCAAGATTTTATCTTTTAATCAAGATTTTCGCATAGACTAACTTGGTTTGTGTAGGAATCATGAGTGACGAAGAGGTTCCACAAGTTCCAAGGGGTTTAACCTTAGAACAAGCACAAAATCTTAGAAGAGATAGGCAAGTCACCGAGTTGGCAGCAAGGTTGGAGGAGGTATTGAAGAGACTTGATACTCGTGATGGATCTTCTTCAAAGAGGGGTGATTCTAACCCTAATTCTAGTTCAAGTGAGGAAGAACAACCAAGGAGAAACCCTAGGAGGTCACGAAAGAATTATTATTATGAATGTATGATTAAACTTGTATTTTATTCCAGATTACAACCCTATATTTATAGACTCAATCAACTATCCTAATCCTACTTGAATTAGAATTCTGATTTCCTAACAAAAATCCACGGATTGCGTAACTTAATCAAGTTTAGATAACTTTGATTTAGTTATTTAATCCTACTTAAACTCTAACTACTCTTAAGATAAAACTTGCCTATTTTATCCTAACTCAAGCTTGCACTCCAAGCTATTATTGACGCCTACTAGACTAAAAACAATTCCTAATGCAATTAGAAATCCTAAGTGCTTAAAACAAGAAAAACCCTTTCAAGTGAAAGGTAAAAACTTGTAAGCAAAAACCTAAGTAAAGACTCACAAAATAAAACTAAGGAAAAGAAATCATTCTTTTCATATCGCCGCCTAAACACCACTTCACGCGCCACCACTTGTGACACGCGCCACACCACCTTGTGGCTGGGCTCAGTCCGGTGCCGGTGGACAGGAGCGTGGGACCCATCTCGGCGCGTGGCCGCCTGTATCGTCGCCGGAAGTGAACTGCGCAACTTCTTCGTTCTTGGAAATCATGGTTCTTTCTTTCCAATTTAAGCTATTGAACCTTTTCTTGATTATTTCCTTGTTTGGGCAACCTATAATGGAGTTGTTTAGACCATCTAAAAGTACATTAGATCCTTCAAAAGAATTAGCTTCTTGATTCGCATCAGCATTTGACTTTCATTAGATTCATAAAGTTTTGTTTGAATGTGTTTGACTTTCATTTGATTCAATTAGCTTTGTAGAATGCATTAGACTTTCATTTGATTCAATTAGCTTTGTTTGAATGCTTTTCACTTTCAATTGATTCAATTAGCTTTGTAGAATGCATTTGACTTTCATTTGGTTAAATTAGGTTTTTGGAATGCATTTGACTTTCATATGATTCAAAAACCTTTGTTTGAATGTGTTTGACTCTTATTTGAATCAATTAGCTATGTTTGAATGTGTTTTACTTTCATTTGATTTAATTATCTTTGTAGAATGCTTTTGACATTCATTTGATTCAATTAGCTTTGATGAATGCATTTGACTTTCATTTGATTCAAAAATCTTTTTTTGAATGTGTTTGACTTTCATTTGATTCAATTGGCGTTGTAGAATGCATTAGACTTTCATTTGATTCAATTAGGTTTGTTTGACTGTGTTTGACTTTCATTTGATTCAATTAGCTTTGTTGAATGTATTTGACGTTCATTTGATTCAAAAAGCTTTGTTTGAATGTGTTTGACTTTCATTTGATTCAATTAGCTTTGTAGAATGCATTAGAGTTTCATTTGATTCAAATAGCGTTGTGTGATTGTGTTTGACTTTCATTTGATTAAATTAGCTTTGTTGAATGCATTTGACTTTCATTAGATTCATAAAGTTTTGTTTGAATGTGTTTGACTTTCATTTGATTCAATTAGCTTTGTAAAATGCATTTGACTTTCATTTGATTAAATTAGCTTTGTGGAATGCATTTGACTTTCATATGATTTAAAAAGCTTTGTTTGAATATGTTTGACTTTTATTTGAATCAATTAGCTATGTTTGAATGTGTTTTACTTTCATTTGATTTAATTTGCTTTGTAGAATGCATTTGAATTTCATTTGATACAATAGCTTTATTGAATGCATTTTACTTTGATTTAATTCAAAAAGCTTTGTTTGAATGTGTTTGACTTTCATTTGATTCAATTGGCGTTGTAGAATGCATTAGACATTAATTTGATTTAATTAGCTTTGTTTGATTGTGCTTGACTTTCATTTGATTTAATATGCTTTGTAGAATGCATTTGACTTTCATTTGATTTAAAAAGCTTTGTTTGAATGTGTTTGATTTTCATTTGATACAATTAGCTTTATAGAATGCATTAGACTTTCATTTGATTCAAAAACCATAGTTTGAATGTGTTTGACTTTCATTTGATTCAATTACCTTTGTTTGAATGTGTTTTACTTTTATTAGATTCAATTAGCTCTGTAGAATGCATTTGACTTTCATTTGATTCACTTAGCTTTGTTAAATGCATTTTACTTTCATACGATTCAAAAAGCTTTGTTTGAATGAGTTTGACTTTCATTTGATTCAATTAGCTTTGTTGAAAGCATTTCACTTTCATTTGATTCAAAATGCTTTGTTTGAATGTGTTTGACTTTCGTTTGATTCAATTAGCTTTTAAAATGCATTTGACTTTCATTTGACTTTATTAGCTTTGTTGTATGCACATGACTTTAATTTTGATTCAAAAACTTTGTTTGAATGAGTTTGACTTTCATTTGAATCAATTAGCTTTGTTTGAATGTGTTTGACTTTCATTTGATTTAATTAGCTTGATAGAATGCATTTGACTTTCATTTGATTCAATGAGCTTTGTTGAAAGCATTTGACTTTCTTTTGATAAAAAAAGCTTTGTTTGAATGTGGTTGACTTTCATTTGATTCAATTAGCTTTGTTTTATTGTGTTTGACTTTCATTTGATTTAATTAGCTTTGTAGAATGCATTTGACTTTCATTTGATTCAATATGATTTGAAAAATGCATCTGACTTTCATTTGATTCAAATAGCTCTTTGGATGCATTTGACTTTTAATATGATTAAAAAAGCTTTGTTTGAATGTGTTTGATTTTCATTTGATACAATTAGCTTTGTTTGAATGTGTTTGACTTTCATTTGATTTAATTAGCTTTGTAGAACGCATTTGGCTTTCGTTTGATTCAATATGATTTGTAGAATGCATTTGACTTTCATTTGATTCAAATAGCTTCTTTGAATGCATTTGACTTTAATTTGATTCAAAAAGCTTTGTTTGAATGTGTTTGACTTTCATTTGAATCAATTAGCTTTGTTTTAATGTGTTTGACTTTCATTTGATTTAATTAGCTTTATAAAATGCATTTGACTCTCATTTGATTCAATTAGCTTTGTTGAATGCATTTGACTTTTATTTGATTTAAAAAGCTTTGTTTGAATGTGTTTGACTTTCTCTTGATTCAATTAGCTTTGTAGAATGCATTAGACTTTCATTTGATTCAAATAGCGTTGTGTGATTGTGTTTGACTTTCATTTGATTAAATTAGCTTTGTTGAATGCATTTGACTTTCATTAGATTCATAAAGTTTTGTTTGAATGTGTTTGACTTTCATTTGATTCAATTAGCTTTGTAGAATGCATTAGACTTTCATTTGATTCAATTAGCTTTGTTTGAATGCTTTTCACTTTCAATTGATTCAATTAGCTTTGTAGAATGCATTTGACTTTCATTTGGTTAAATTAGGTTTTTGGAATGCATTTGACTTTTAATATGATTAAAAAAGCTTTGTTTGAATGTGTTTGATTTTCATTTGATACAATTAGCTTTGTTTGAATGTGTTTGACTTTCATTTGATTTAATTAGCTTTGTAGAATGCATTTGGCTTTCGTTTGATTCAATATGATTTGTAGAATGCATTTGACTTTCATTTGATTCAAATAGCTTCTTTGAATGCATTTGACTTTAATTTGATTCAAAAAGCTTTGTTTGAATGTGTTTGACTTTCATTTGAATCAATTAGCTTTGTTTTAATGTGTTTGACTTTCATTTGATTTAATTAGCTTTATAAAATGCATTTGACTCTCATTTGATTCAATTAGCTTTGTTGAATGCATTTGACTTTTATTTGATTTAAAAAGCTTTGTTTGAATGTGTTTGACTTTCTTTTAATTCAATTAGCTTTGTAGAATGCATTAGACTTTCATTTGATTCAAATAGCGTTGTGTGATTGTGTTTGACTTTCATTTGATTAAATTAGCTTTGTTGAATGCATTTGACTTTCATTAGATTCATAAAGTTTTGTTTGAATGTGTTTGACTTTCATTTGATTCAATTAGCTTTGTAGAATGCATTAGACTTTCATTTGATTCAATTAGCTTTGTTTGAATGCTTTTCACTTTCAATTGATTCAATTAGCTTTGTAGAATGCATTTGACTTTCATTTGGTTAAATTAGGTTTTTGGAATGCATTTGACTTTCATATGATTCAAAAACCTTTGTTTGAATGTGTTTGACTCTTATTTGAATCAATTAGCTATGTTTGAATGTGTTTTACTTTCATTTGATTTAATTATCTTTGTAGAATGCTTTTGACATTCATTTTATTCAATTAGCTTTGATGAATGCATTTGACTTTCATTTGATTCAAAAATCTTTTTTTGAATGTGTTTGACTTTCATTTGATTCAATTGGCGTTGTAGAATGCATTAGACTTTCATTTGATTCAATTAGCTTTGTTTGACTGTGTTTGACTTTCATTTGATTCAATTAGCTTTGTTGAATGTATTTGACTTTCATTTGATTCAAAAAGCTTTGTTTGAATGTGTTTGACTTTCATTTGATTCAATTAGCTTTGTAGAATGCATTAGAGTTTCATTTGATTCAAATAGCGTTGTGTGATTGTGTTTGACTTTCATTTGATTAAATTAGCTTTGTTGAATGCATTTGACTTTCATTAGATTCATAAAGTTTTGTTTGAATGTGTTTGACTTTCATTTGATTCAATTAGCTTTGTAAAATGCATTTGACTTTCATTTGATTCAATTAGCTTTGTGGAATGCATTTGACTTTCATATGATTTAAAAAGCTTTGTTTGAATATGTTTGACTTTTATTTGAATCAATTAGCTATGTTTGAATGTGTTTTACTTTCATTTGATTTAATTTGCTTTGTAGAATGCATTTGAATTTCATTTGATACAATTAGCTTTATTGAATGCATTTTACTTTGATTTGATTCAAAAAGCTTTGTTTGAATGTGTTTGACTTTCATTTGATTCAATTGGCGTTGTAGAATGCATTAGACATTAATTTGATTCAATTAGCTTTGTTTGATTGTGCTTGACTTTCATTTGATTTAATATGCTTTGTAGAATGCATTTGACTTTCATTTGATTTAAAAAGCTTTGTTTGAATGTGTTTGATTTTCATTTGATACAATTAGCTTTATAGAATGCATTAGACTTTCATTTGATTCAAAAACCATTGTTTGAATGTGTTTGACTTTCATTTGATTCAATTACCTTTGTTTGAATGTGTTTTACTTTTATTAGATTCAATTAGCTCTGTAGAATGCATTTGACTTTCATTTGATTCACTTAGCTTTGTTAAATGCATTTTACTTTCATACGATTCAAAAAGCTTTGTTTGAATGAGTTTGACTTTCATTTGATTCAATTAGCTTTGTTGAAAGCATTTCACTTTCATTTGATTCAAAATGCTTTGTTTGAATGTGTTTGACTTTCATTTGATTCAATTAGCTTTTAAAATGCATTTGACTTTCATTTGACTTTATTAGCTTTGTTGTATGCACATGACTTTAATTTTGATTCAAAAACTTTGTTTGAATGAGTTTGACTTTCATTTGAATCAATTAGCTTTGTTTGAATGTGTTTGACTTTCATTTGATTTAATTAGCTTGATAGAATGCATTTGACTTTCATTTGATTCAATGAGCTTTGTTGAAAGCATTTGACTTTCTTTTGATAAAAAAAGCTTTGTTTGAATGTGGTTGACTTTCATTTGATTCAATTAGCTTTGTTTTATTGTGTTTGACTTTCATTTGATTTAATTAGCTTTGTAGAATGCATTTGACTTTCATTTGATTCAATATGATTTGAAAAATGCATCTGACTTTCATTTGATTCAAATAGCTCTTTGGATGCATTTGACTTTTAATATGATTAAAAAAGCTTTGTTTGAATGTGTTTGATTTTCATTTGATACAATTAGCTTTGTTTGAATGTGTTTGACTTTCATTTGATTTAATTAGCTTTGTAGAACGCATTTGGCTTTCGTTTGATTCAATATGATTTGTAGAATGCATTTGACTTTCATTTGATTCAAATAGCTTCTTTGAATGCATTTGACTTTAATTTGATTCAAAAAGCTTTGTTTGAATGTGTTTGACTTTCATTTGAATCAATTAGCTTTGTTTTAATGTGTTTGACTTTCATTTGATTTAATTAGCTTTATAAAATGCATTTGACTCTCATTTGATTCAATTAGCTTTGTTGAATGCATTTGACTTTTATTTGATTTAAAAAGCTTTGTTTGAATGTGTTTGACTTTCTCTTAATTCAATTAGCTTTGTAGAATGCATTAGACTTTCATTTGATTCAAATAGCGTTGTGTGATTGTGTTTGACTTTCATTTGATTAAATTAGCTTTGTTGAATGCATTTGACTTTCATTAGATTCATAAAGTTTTGTTTGAATGTGTTTGACTTTCATTTGATTCAATTAGCTTTGTAGAATGCATTAGACTTTCATTTGATTCAATTAGCTTTGTTTGAATGCTTTTCACTTTCAATTGATTCAATTAGCTTTGTAGAATGCATTTGACTTTCATTTGGTTAAATTAGGTTTTTGGAATGCATTTGACTTTTAATATGATTAAAAAAGCTTTGTTTGAATGTGTTTGATTTTCATTTGATACAATTAGCTTTGTTTGAATGTGTTTGACTTTCATTTGATTTAATTAGCTTTGTAGAATGCATTTGGCTTTCGTTTGATTCAATATGATTTGTAGAATGCATTTGACTTTCATTTGATTCAAATAGCTTCTTTGAATGCATTTGACTTTAATTTGATTCAAAAAGCTTTGTTTGAATGTGTTTGACTTTCATTTGAATCAATTAGCTTTGTTTTAATGTGTTTGACTTTCATTTGATTTAATTAGCTTTATAAAATGCATTTGACTCTCATTTGATTCAATTAGCTTTGTTGAATGCATTTGACTTTTATTTGATTTAAAAAGCTTTGTTTGAATGTGTTTGACTTTCTTTTAATTCAATTAGCTTTGTAGAATGCATTAGACTTTCATTTGATTCAAATAGCGTTGTGTGATTGTGTTTGACTTTCATTTGATTAAATTAGCTTTGTTGAATGCATTTGACTTTCATTAGATTCATAAAGTTTTGTTTGAATGTGTTTGACTTTCATTTGATTCAATTAGCTTTGTAGAATGCATTAGACTTTCATTTGATTCAATTAGCTTTGTTTGAATGCTTTTCACTTTCAATTGATTCAATTAGCTTTGTAGAATGCATTTGACTTTCATTTGGTTAAATTAGGTTTTTGGAATGCATTTGACTTTCATATGATTCAAAAACCTTTGTTTGAATGTGTTTGACTCTTATTTGAATCAATTAGCTATGTTTGAATGTGTTTTACTTTCATTTGATTTAATTATCTTTGTAGAATGCTTTTGACATTCATTTTATTCAATTAGCTTTGATGAATGCATTTGACTTTCATTTGATTCAAAAATCTTTTTTGAATGTGTTTGACTTTCATTTGATTCAATTGGCGTTGTAGAATGCATTAGACTTTCATTTGATTCAATTAGCTTTGTTTGACTGTGTTTGACTTTCATTTGATTCAATTAGCTTTGTTGAATGTATTTGACTTTCATTTGATTCAAAAAGCTTTGTTTGAATGTGTTTGACTTTCATTTGATTCAATTAGCTTTGTAGAATGCATTAGAGTTTCATTTGATTCAAATAGCGTTGTGTGATTGTGTTTGACTTTCATTTGATTAAATTAGCTTTGTTGAATGCATTTGACTTTCATTAGATTCATAAAGTTTTGTTTGAATGTGTTTGACTTTCATTTGATTCAATTAGCTTTGTAAAATGCATTTGACTTTCATTTGATTCAATTAGCTTTGTGGAATGCATTTGACTTTCATATGATTTAAAAAGCTTTGTTTGAATATGTTTGACTTTTATTTGAATCAATTAGCTATGTTTGAATGTGTTTTACTTTCATTTGATTTAATTTGCTTTGTAGAATGCATTTGAATTTCATTTGATACAATTAGCTTTATTGAATGCATTTTACTTTGATTTGATTCAAAAAGCTTTGTTTGAATGTGTTTGACTTTCATTTGATTCAATTGGCGTTGTAGAATGCATTAGACATTAATTTGATTCAATTAGCTTTGTTTGATTGTGCTTGACTTTCATTTGATTTAATATGCTTTGTAGAATGCATTTGACTTTCATTTGATTTAAAAAGCTTTGTTTGAATGTGTTTGATTTTCATTTGATACAATTAGCTTTATAGAATGCATTAGACTTTCATTTGATTCAAAAACCATTGTTTGAATGTGTTTGACTTTCATTTGATTCAATTACCTTTGTTTGAATGTGTTTTACTTTTATTAGATTCAATTAGCTCTGTAGAATGCATTTGACTTTCATTTGATTCACTTAGCTTTGTTAAATGCATTTTACTTTCATACGATTCAAAAAGCTTTGTTTGAATGAGTTTGACTTTCATTTGATTCAATTAGCTTTGTTGAAAGCATTTCACTTTCATTTGATTCAAAATGCTTTGTTTGAATGTGTTTGACTTTCATTTGATTCAATTAGCTTTTAAAATGCATTTGACTTTCATTTGACTTTATTAGCTTTGTTGTATGCACATGACTTTAATTTTGATTCAAAAACTTTGTTTGAATGAGTTTGACTTTCATTTGAATCAATTAGCTTTGTTTGAATGTGTTTGACTTTCATTTGATTTAATTAGCTTGATAGAATGCATTTGACTTTCATTTGATTCAATGAGCTTTGTTGAAAGCATTTGACTTTCTTTTGATAAAAAAAGCTTTGTTTGAATGTGGTTGACTTTCATTTGATTCAATTAGCTTTGTTTTATTGTGTTTGACTTTCATTTGATTTAATTAGCTTTGTAGAATGCATTTGACTTTCATTTGATTCAATATGATTTGAAAAATGCATCTGACTTTCATTTGATTCAAATAGCTCTTTGGATGCATTTGACTTTTAATATGATTAAAAAAGCTTTGTTTGAATGTGTTTGATTTTCATTTGATACAATTAGCTTTGTTTGAATGTGTTTGACTTTCATTTGATTTAATTAGCTTTGTAGAATGCATTTGGCTTTCGTTTGATTCAATATGATTTGTAGAATGCATTTGACTTTCATTTGATTCAAATAGCTTCTTTGAATGCATTTGACTTTAATTTGATTCAAAAAGCTTTGTTTGAATGTGTTTGACTTTCATTTGAATCAATTAGCTTTGTTTTAATGTGTTTGACTTTCATTTGATTTAATTAGCTTTATAAAATGCATTTGACTCTCATTTGATTCAATTAGCTTTGTTGAATGCATTTGACTTTTATTTGATTTAAAAAGCTTTGTTTGAATGTGTTTGACTTTCTCTTGATTCAATTAGCTTTGTAGAATGCATTAGACTTTCATTTGATTCAAATAGCGTTGTGTGATTGTGTTTGACTTTCATTTGATTAAATTAGCTTTGTTGAATGCATTTGACTTTCATTAGATTCATAAAGTTTTGTTTGAATGTGTTTGACTTTCATTTGATTCAATTAGCTTTGTAGAATGCATTAGACTTTCATTTGATTCAATTAGCTTTGTTTGAATGCTTTTCACTTTCAATTGATTCAATTAGCTTTGTAGAATGCATTTGACTTTCATTTGGTTAAATTAGGTTTTTGGAATGCATTTGACTTTTAATATGATTAAAAAAGCTTTGTTTGAATGTGTTTGATTTTCATTTGATACAATTAGCTTTGTTTGAATGTGTTTGACTTTCATTTGATTTAATTAGCTTTGTAGAATGCATTTGGCTTTCGTTTAATTCAATATGATTTGTAGAATGCATTTGACTTTCATTTGATTCAAATAGCTTCTTTGAATGCATTTGACTTTAATTTGATTCAAAAAGCTTTGTTTGAATGTGTTTGACTTTCATTTGAATCAATTAGCTTTGTTTTAATGTGTTTGACTTTCATTTGATTTAATTAGCTTTATAAAATGCATTTGACTCTCATTTGATTCAATTAGCTTTGTTGAATGCATTTGACTTTTATTTGATTTAAAAAGCTTTGTTTGAATGTGTTTGACTTTCTTTTAATTCAATTAGCTTTGTAGAATGCATTAGACTTTCATTTGATTCAAATAGCGTTGTGTGATTGTGTTTGACTTTCATTTGATTAAATTAGCTTTGTTGAATGCATTTGACTTTCATTAGATTCATAAAGTTTTGTTTGAATGTGTTTGACTTTCATTTGATTCAATTAGCTTTGTAGAATGCATTAGACTTTCATTTGATTCAATTAGCTTTGTTTGAATGCTTTTCACTTTCAATTGATTCAATTAGCTTTGTAGAATGCATTTGACTTTCATTTGGTTAAATTAGGTTTTTGGAATGCATTTGACTTTCATATGATTCAAAAACCTTTGTTTGAATGTGTTTGACTCTTATTTGAATCAATTAGCTATGTTTGAATGTGTTTTACTTTCATTTGATTTAATTATCTTTGTAGAATGCTTTTGACATTCATTTTATTCAATTAGCTTTGATGAATGCATTTGACTTTCATTTGATTCAAAAATCTTTTTTTGAATGTGTTTGACTTTCATTTGATTCAATTGGCGTTGTAGAATGCATTAGACTTTCATTTGATTCAATTAGCTTTGTTTGATTGTGTTTGACTTTCATTTGATTCAATTAGCTTTGTTGAATGCATTAGACTTTCATTTGATTCAAAAAGCTTTGTTTGAATGTGTTTGACGTTCATTTGATTCAATTAGCATTGTAGAATGCATTAGAGTTTCATTTGATTCAAATAGCGTTGTGTGATTGTGTTTGACTTTCATTTGATTAAATTAGCTTTGTTGAATGCATTCGAATTTCATTAGATTCATAAAGTTTTGTTTGAATGTGTTTGACTTTCATTTGATTCAATTAGCTTTGTAGAATGCATTAGACTTTCATTTGATTCAATTAGCTTTGTTTGAATACTTTTCACTTTCAAATGATTCCATTAGCTTTGTAGAATGCATTTGACTTTCATTTGATTAAATTATGTTTTTAGAATGCATTTGACTTTCATATTATTTAAAAACCTTTGTTTGAATGTGTTTGACTCTTATTTGAATCAATTAGCTATGTTTGAATGTGTTTTACTTTCATTTGATTTAATTATCTTTGTAGAATGCTTTTGACTTTCATTTTATTCAATTAGCTTTGATGAATGCATTTGACTTTCATTTGATTCAAAAATCTTTGTTTGAATGTGTTTGACTTTCATTTGATTTAATTGGCGTTGTAGAATGCATTAGAGTTTCATTTGATTCAAATAGCGTTGTGTGATTGTGTTTGACTTTCATTTGATTAAATTAGCTTTGTTGAATGCATTTGACTTTCATTAGATTCATAAAGTTTTGTTTGAATGTGTTTGACTTTCATTTGATTCAATTAGCTTTGTAAAATGCATTTGACTTTCATTTGATTCAATTAGCTTTGTGGAATGCATTTGACTTTCATATGATTTAAAAAGCTTTGTTTGAATATGTTTGACTTTTATTTGAATCAATTAGCTATGTTTGAATGTGTTTTACTTTCATTTGATTTAATTTGCTTTGTAGAATGCATTTGAATTTAATTTGATACAATTAGCTTTATTGAATGCATTTTACTTTGATTTGATTCAAAAAGCTTTGTTTGAATGTGTTTGACTTTCATTTGATTCAATTGGCGTTGTAGAATGCATTAGACATTAATTTGATTCAATTAGCTTTGTTTGATTGTGCTTGACTTTCATTTGATTTAATATGCTTTGTAGAATGCATTTGACTTTCATTTGATTTAAAAAGCTTTGTTTGAATGTGTTTGATTTTCATTTGATACAATTAGCTTTATAGAATGCATTAGACTTTCATTTGATTCAAAAACCATTGTTTGAATGTGTTTGACTTTCATTTGATTCAATTACCTTTGTTTGAATGTGTTTTACTTTTATTAGATTCAATTAGCTCTGTAGAATGCATTTGACTTTCATTTGATTCACTTAGCTTTGTTAAATGCATTTTACTTTCATACGATTCAAAAAGCTTTGTTTGAATGAGTTTGACTTTCATTTGATTCAATTAGCTTTGTTGAAAGCATTTCACTTTCATTTGATTCAAAATGCTTTGTTTGAATGTGTTTGACTTTCATTTGATTCAATAAGCTTTTAAAATGCATTTGACTTTCATTTGACTTTATTAGCTTTGTTGTATGCACATGACTTTAATTTTGATTCAAAAACTTTGTTTGAATGAGTTTGACTTTCATTTGAATCAATTAGCTTTGTTTGAATGTGTTTGACTTTCATTTGATTTAATTAGCTTGATAGAATGCATTTGACTTTCATTTGATTCAATGAGCTTTGTTGAAAGCATTTGACTTTCTTTTGATAAAAAAAGCTTTGTTTGAATGTGGTTGACTTTCATTTGATTCAATTAGCTTTGTTTTATTGTGTTTGACTTTCATTTGATTTAATTAGCTTTGTAGAATGCATTTGACTTTCATTTGATTCAATATGATTTGAAAAATGCATCTGACTTTCATTTGATTCAAATAGCTTCTTTGGATGCATTTGACTTTTAATATGATTAAAAAAGCTTTGTTTGAATGTGTTTGATTTTCATTTGATACAATTAGCTTTGTTTGAATGTGTTTGACTTTCATTTGATTTAATTAGCTTTGTAGAATGCATTTGGCTTTCGTTTGATTCAATATGATTTGTAGAATGCATTTGACTTTCATTTGATTCAAATAGCTTCTTTGAATGCATTTGACTTTAATTTGATTCAAAAAGCTTTGTTTGAATGTGTTTGACTTTCATTTGAATCAATTAGCTTTGTTTTAATGTGTTTGACTTTCATTTGATTTAATTAGCTTTATAAAATGCATTTGACTCTCATTTGATTCAATTAGCTTTGTTGAATGCATTTGACTTTTATTTGATTTAAAAAGCTTTGTTTGAATGTGTTTGACTTTCTCTTGATTCAATTAGCTTTGTAGAATGCATTAGACTTTCATTTGATTCAAATAGCGTTGTGTGATTGTGTTTGACTTTCATTTGATTAAATTAGCTTTGTTGAATGCATTTGACTTTCATTAGATTCATAAAGTTTTGTTTGAATGTGTTTGACTTTCATTTGATTCAATTAGCTTTGTAGAATGCATTAGACTTTCATTTGATTCAATTAGCTTTGTTTGAATGCTTTTCACTTTCAATTGATTCAATTAGCTTTGTAGAATGCATTTGACTTTCATTTGGTTAAATTAGGTTTTTGGAATGCATTTGACTTTTAATATGATTAAAAAAGCTTTGTTTGAATGTGTTTGATTTTCATTTGATACAATTAGCTTTGTTTGAATGTGTTTGACTTTCATTTGATTTAATTAGCTTTGTAGAATGCATTTGGCTTTCGTTTAATTCAATATGATTTGTAGAATGCATTTGACTTTCATTTGATTCAAATAGCTTCTTTGAATGCATTTGACTTTAATTTGATTCAAAAAGCTTTGTTTGAATGTGTTTGACTTTCATTTGAATCAATTAGCTTTGTTTTAATGTGTTTGACTTTCATTTGATTTAATTAGCTTTATAAAATGCATTTGACTCTCATTTGATTCAATTAGCTTTGTTGAATGCATTTGACTTTTATTTGATTTAAAAAGCTTTGTTTGAATGTGTTTGACTTTCTTTTAATTCAATTAGCTTTGTAGAATGCATTAGACTTTCATTTGATTCAAATAGCGTTGTGTGATTGTGTTTGACTTTCATTTGATTAAATTAGCTTTGTTGAATGCATTTGACTTTCATTAGATTCATAAAGTTTTGTTTGAATGTGTTTGACTTTCATTTGATTCAATTAGCTTTGTAGAATGCATTAGACTTTCATTTGATTCAATTAGCTTTGTTTGAATGCTTTTCACTTTCAATTGATTCAATTAGCTTTGTAGAATGCATTTGACTTTCATTTGATTAAATTAGGTTTTTGGAATGCATTTGACTTTCATATGATTCAAAAACCTTTGTTTGAATGTGTTTGACTCTTATTTGAATCAATTAGCTATGTTTGAATGTGTTTTACTTTCATTTGATTTAATTATCTTTGTAGAATGCTTTTGACTTTCATTTTATTCAATTAGCTTTGATGAATGCATTTGACTTTCATTTGATTCAAAAATCTTTGTTTGAATGTGTTTGACTTTCATTTGATTCAATTGGCGTTGTAGAATGCATTAGACTTTCATTTGATTCAATTAGCTTTGTTTGATTGTGTTTGACTTTCATTTGATTCAATTAGCTTTGTTGAATGCATTAGACTTTCATTTGATTCAAAAAGCTTTGTTTGAATGTGTTTGACGTTCATTTGATTCAATTAGCATTGTAGAATGCATTAGAGTTTCATTTGATTCAAATAGCGTTGTGTGATTGTGTTTGACTTTCATTTGATTAAATTAGCTTTGTTGAATGCATTCGAATTTCATTAGATTCATAAAGTTTTGTTTGAATGTGTTTGACTTTCATTTGATTCAATTAGCTTTGTAGAATGCATTAGACTTTCATTTGATTCAATTAGCTTTGTTTGAATACTTTTCACTTTCAAATGATTCCATTAGCTTTGTAGAATGCATTTGACTTTCATTTGATTAAATTATGTTTTTAGAATGCATTTGACTTTCATATTATTTAAAAACCTTTGTTTGAATGTGTTTGACTCTTATTTGAATCAATTAGCTATGTTTGAATGTGTTTTACTTTCATTTGATTTAATTATCTTTGTAGAATGCTTTTGACTTTCATTTTATTCAATTAGCTTTGATGAATGCATTTGACTTTCATTTGATTCAAAAATCTTTGTTTGAATGTGTTTGACTTTCATTTGATTTAATTGGCGTTGTAGAATGCATTAGACTTTCATTTGATTCAATTAGCTTTGTTTGACTGTGTTTGACTTTCATTTGATTCAATTAGCTTTGTTGAATGTATTTGACTTTCATTTGATTCAAAAAGCTTTGTTTGAATGTGTTTGACTTTCATTTGATTCAATTAGCTTTGTAGAATGCATTAGAGTTTCATTTGATTCAAATAGCGTTGTGTGATTGTGTTTGACTTTCATTTGATTAAATTAGCTTTGTTGAATGCATTTGACTTTCATTAGATTCATAAAGTTTTGTTTGAATGTGTTTGACTTTCATTTGATTCAATTAGCTTTGTAGAATGCATTAGACTTTCATTTGATTCAATTAGCTTTGTTTGAATGCTTTTCACTTTCAATTGATTCAATTAGCTTTGTAGAATGCATTTGACTTTCATTTGGTTAAATTTGGTTTTTGGAATGCATTTGACTTTCATATGATTCAAAAACCTTTGTTTGAATGTGTTTGACTCTTATTTGAATCAATTAGCTATGTTTGAATGTGTTTTACTTTCATTTGATTTAATTATCTTTGTAGAATGCTTTTGACTTTCATTTGATTCAATTAGCTTTGATGAATGCATTTGACTTTCATTTGATTCAAAAATCTTTGTTTGAATGTTTTTGACTTTCATTTGATTCAATTGGCGTTGTAGAATGCATTAGACTTTCATTTGATTCAATTAGCTTTGTTTGACTGTGTTTGACTTTCATTTGATTCAATTAGCTTTGTTGAATGTATTTGACTTTCATTTGATTCAAAAAGCTTTGTTTGAATGTGTTTGACTTTCATTTGATTCAATTAGCTTTGTAGAATGCATTAGAGTTTCATTTGATTCAAATAGCGTTGTGTGATTGTGTTTGACTTTCATTTGATTAAATTAGCTTTGTTGAATGCATTTGACTTTCATTAGATTCATAAAGTTTTGTTTGAATGTGTTTGACTTTCATTTGATTCAATTAGCTTTGTAAAATGCATTTGACTTTCATTTGATTAAATTAGCTTTGTGGAATGCATTTGACTTTCATATGATTTAAAATGCTTTGTTTGAATATGTTTGACTTTTATTTGAATCAATTAGCTATGTTTGAATGTGTTTTACTTTCATTTGATTTAATTTGCTTTGTAGAATGCATTTGAATTTCATTTGATACAATTAGCTTTATTGAATGCATTTTACTTTGATTTGAGTCAAAAAGCTTTGTTTGAATGTGTTTTACTTTCTTTTGATTCAATTAGCTTTGTAGAATGCATTAGAGTTTCATTTGATTCAAATAGCGTTGTGTGATTGTGTTTGACTTTCATTTGATTAAATTAGCTTTGTTGAACGCATTTGACTTTCATTAGATTCATAAAGTTTTGTTTGAATGTGTTTGACTTTCATTTGATTCAATTAGCTTTGTAAAATGCATTTGACTTTCATTTGATTAAATTAGCTTTGTGGAATGCATTTGACTTTCATATGATTTAAAAAGCTTTGTTTGAATATGTTTGACTTTTATTTGAATCAATTAGCTATGTTTGAATGTGTTTTACTTCATTTGATTTAATTTGCTTTGTAGAATGCATTTGAATTTCATTTGATACAATTAGCTTTATTGAATGCATTTTACTTTGATTTGATTCAAAAAGCTTTGTTTGAATGTGTTTGACTTTCATTTGATTCAATTGGCGTTGTAGAATGCATTAGACATTAATTTGATTCAATTAGCTTTGTTTGATTGTGCTTGACTTTCATTTGATTCAATATGCTTTGTAGAATGCATTTGACTTTCATTTGATTTAAAAAGCTTTGTTTGAATGTGTTTGATTTTCATTTGATACAATTAGCTTTATAGAATGCATTAGACTTTCATTTGATTCAAAAACCATTGTTTGAATGTGTTTGACTTTCATTTGATTCAATTACCTTTGTTTGAATGTGTTTTACTTTTATTAGATTCAATTAGCTCTGTAGAATGCATTTGACTTTCATTTGATTCACTTAGCTTTGTTAAATGCATTTTACTTTCATACGATTCAAAAAGCTTTGTTTGAATGAGTTTGACTTTCATTTGATTCAATTAGCTTTGTTGAAAGCATTTCACTTTCATTTGATTCAAAATGCTTTGTTTGAATGTGTTTGACTTTCATTTGATTCAATTAGCTTTTAAAATGCATTTGACTTTCATTTGACTTTATTAGCTTTGTTGTATGCACATGACTTTAATTTTGATTCAAAAACTTTGTTTGAATGAGTTTGACTTTCATTTGAATCAATTAGCTTTGTTTGAATGTGTTCGACTTTCATTTGATTTAATTAGCTTGATAGAATGCATTTGACTTTCATTTGATTCAATGAGCTTTGTTGAAAGCATTTGACTTTCTTTTGATAAAAAAAGCTTTGTTTGAATGTGGTTGACTTTCATTTGATTCAATTAGCTTTGTTTTATTGTGTTTAACTTTCATTTGATTTAATTAGCTTTGTAGAATGCATTTGACTTTCATTTGATTCAATATGATTTGAAAAATGCATCTGACTTTCATTTGATTCAAATAGCTTCTTTGGATGCATTTGACTTTTAATATGATTAAAAAAGCTTTGTTTGAATGTGTTTGATTTTCATTTGATACAATTAGCTTTGTTTGAATGTGTTTGACTTTCATTGGATTTAATTAGCTTTGTAGAATGCATTTGGCTTTCGTTTGATTCAATATGATTTGTAGAATGCATTTGACTTTCGTTTGATTCAAATAGCTTCTTTGAATGCATTTGACTTTAATTTGATTCAAAAAGCTTTGTTTGAATGTGTTTGACTTTCATTTGAATCAATTAGCTTTGTTTTAATGTGTTTGACTTTCATTTGATTTAATTAGCTTTATAAAATGCATTTGACTCTCATTTGATTCAATTAGCTTTGTTGAATGCATTTGACTTTTATTTGATTTAAAAAGCTTTGTTTGAATGTGTTTGACTTTCTCTTGATTCAATTAGCTTTGTAGAATGCATTAGACTTTCATTTGATTCAAATAGCGTTGTGTGATTGTGTTTGACTTTCATTTGATTAAATTAGCTTTGTTGAATGCATTTGACTTTCATTAGATTCATAAAGTTTTGTTTGAATGTGTTTGACTTTCATTTGATTCAATTAGCTTTGTAGAATGCATTAGACTTTCATTTGATTCAATTAGCTTTGTTTGAATGCTTTTCACTTTCAATTGATTCAATTAGCTTTGTAGAATGCATTTGACTTTCATTTGGTTAAATTAGGTTTTTGGAATGCATTTGACTTTCATATGATTCAAAAACCTTTGTTTGAATGTGTTTGACTCTTATTTGAATCAATCTGCTATGTTTGAATGTGTTTTAATTTCATTTGATTTAATTATCTTTGTAGAATGCTTTTGACTTTCATTTGATTAAATTAGCTTTGTTGAATGCATTTGACTTTCATTAGATTCATAAAGTTTTGTTTGAATGTGTTTGACTTTCATTTGATTCAATTAGCTTTGTAGAATGCATTAGACTTTCATTTGATTCAATTAGCTTTGTTTGAATGCTTTTCACTTTCAATTGATTCAATTAGCTTTGTAGAATGCATTTGACTTTCATTTGGTTAAATTAGGTTTTTGATATGCATTTGACTTTCATATGATTCAAAAACCTTTGTTTGAATGTGTTTGACTCTTATTTGAATCAATTAGCTATGTTTGAATGTGTTTTACTTTCATTTGATTTAATTATCTTTGTAGAATGGTTTTGACTTTCATTTGATTCAATTAGCTTTGATGAATGCATTTGAATTTCTTTTGATAAAAAAAGCTTTGTTTGAATGTGGTTGACTTTCATTTGATTCAATTAGCTTTGTTTTATTGTGTTTAACTTTCATTTGATTTAATTAGCTTTGTAGAATACATTTGACTTTCATTTGATTCAATATGATTTGAAAAATGCATCTGACTTTCATTTGATTCAAATAGCTTCTTTGGATGCATTTGACTTTTAATATGATTAAAAAAGCTTTGTTTGAATGTGTTTGATTTTCATTTGATACAATTAGCTTTGTTTGAATGTGTTTGACTTTCATTTGATTTAATTAGCTTTGTAGAATGCATTTGGCTTTCGTTTGATTCAATATGATTTGTAGAATGCATTTGACTTTCGTTTGATTCAAATAGCTTCTTTGAATGCATTTGACTTTAATTTGATTCAAAAAGCTTTGTTTGAATGTGTTTGACTTTCATTTGAATCAATTAGCTTTGTTTTAATGTGTTTGACTTTCATTTGATTTAATTAGCTTTATAAAATGCATTTGACTCTCATTTGATTCAATTAGCTTTGTTGAATGCATTTGACTTTTATTTGATTTAAAAAGCTTTGTTTGAATGTGTTTGACTTTCTTTTAATTCAATTAGCTTTGTAGAATGCATTAGACTTTCATTTGATTCAAATAGCGTTGTGTGATTGTGTTTGACTTTCATTTGATTAAATTAGCTTTGTTGAATGCATTTGACTTTCATTAGATTCATAAAGTTTTGTTTGAATGTGTTTGACTTTCATTTGATTCAATTAGCTTTGTAGAATGCATTAGACTTTCATTTGATTCAATTAGCTTTGTTTGAATGCTTTTCACTTTCAATTGATTCAATTAGCTTTGTAGAATGCATTTGACTTTCATTTGGTTAAATTAGGTTTTTGGAATGCATTTGACTTTCATATGATTCAAAAACCTTTGTTTGAATGTGTTTGACTCTTATTTGAATCAATTAGCTATGTTTGAATGTGTTTTACTTTCATTTGATTTAATTATCTTTGTAGAATGCTTTTGACTTTCATTTGATTCAATTAGCTTTGATGAATGCATTTGACTTTCATTTGATTCAATTGGCGTTGTAGAATGCATTAGACTTTCATTTGATTCAATTAGCTTTGTTTGACTGTGTTTGACTTTCATTTGATTCAATTAGCTTTGTTGAATGTATTTGACTTTCATTTGATTCAAAAAGCTTTGTTTGAATGTGTTTGACTTTCATTTGATTCAATTAGCTTTGTAGAATGCATTAGAGTTTCATTTGATTCAAATAGCGTTGTGTGATTGTGTTTGACTTTCATTTGATTAAATTAGCTTTGTTGAATGCATTTGACTTTCATTAGATTCATAAAGTTTTGTTTGAATGTGTTTGACTTTCATTTGATTCAATTAGCTTTGTAAAATGCATTTGACTTTCATTTGATTAAATTAGCTTTGTGGAATGCATTTGACTTTCATATGATTTAAAAAGCTTTGTTTGAATATGTTTGACTTTTATTTGAATCAATTAGCTATGTTTGAATGTGTTTTACTTTCATTTGATTTAATTTGCTTTGTAGAATGCATTTGAATTTCATTTGATACAATTAGCTTTATTGAATGCATTTTACTTTGATTTGATTCAAAAAGCTTTGTTTGAATGTGTTTGACTTTCATTTGATTCAATTGGCGTTGTAGAATGCATTAGACATTAATTTGATTCAATTAGCTTTGTTTGATTGTGCTTGACTTTCATTTGATTCAATATGCTTTGTAGAATGCATTTGACTTTCATTTGATTTAAAAAGCTTTGTTTGAATGTGTTTGATTTTCATTTGATACAATTAGCTTTATAGAATGCATTAGACTTTCATTTGATTCAAAAACCATTGTTTGAATGTGTTTGACTTTCATTTGATTCAATTACCTTTGTTTGAATGTGTTTTACTTTTATTAGATTCAATTAGCTCTGTAGAATGCATTTGACTTTCATTTGATTCACTTAGCTTTGTTAAATGCATTTTACTTACATACGATTCAAAAAGCTTTGTTTGAATGAGTTTGACTTTCATTTGATTCAATTAGCTTTGTTGAAAGCATTTCACTTTCATTTGATTCAAAATGCTTTGTTTGAATGTGTTTGACTTTCGTTTGATTCAATTAGCTTTTAAAATGCATTTGACTTTCATTTGACTTTATTAGCTTTGTTGTATGCACATGACTTTAATTTTGATTCAAAAACTTTGTTTGAATGAGTTTGACTTTCATTTGAATCAATTAGCTTTGTTTGAATGTGTTTGACTTTCATTTGATTTAATTAGCTTGATAGAATGCATTTGACTTTCATTTGATTCAATGAGCTTTGTTGAAAGCATTTGACTTTCTTTTGATAAAAAAAGCTTTGTTTGAATGTGGTTGACTTTCATTTGATTCAATTAGCTTTGTTTTATTGTGTTTGACTTTCATTTGATTTAATTAGCTTTGTAGAATGCATTTGACTTTCATTTGATTCAATATGATTTGAAAAATGCATCTGACTTTCATTTGATTCAAATAGCTTCTTTGGATGCATTTGACTTTTAATATGATTAAAAAAGCTTTGTTTGAATGTGTTTGATTTTCATTTGATACAATTAGCTTTGTTTGAATGTGTTTGACTTTCATTTGATTTAATTAGCTTTGTAGAATGCATTTGGCTTTCGTTTGATTCAATTAGCTTTGTAGAATGCATTAGACTTTCATTTGATTCAATTAGCTTTGTTTGAATGCTTTTCACTTTCAATTGATTCAATTAGCTTTGTAGAATGCATTTGACTTTCATTTGGTTAAATTAGGTTTTTGGAATGCATTTGACTTTTAATATGATTAAAAAAGCTTTGTTTGAATGTGTTTGATTTTCATTTGATACAATTAGCTTTGTTTGAATGTGTTTGACTTTCATTTGATTTAATTAGCTTTGTAGAATGCATTTGGCTTTCGTTTGATTCAATATGATTTGTAGAATGCATTTGACTTTCATTTGATTCAAATAGCTTCTTTGAATGCATTTGACTTTAATTTGATTCAAAAAGCTTTGTTTGAATGTGTTTGACTTTCATTTGAATCAATTAGCTTTGTTTTAATGTGTTTGACTTTCATTTGATTTAATTAGCTTTATAAAATGCATTTGACTCTCATTTGATTCAATTAGCTTTGTTGAATGCATTTGACTTTTATTTGATTTAAAAAGCTTTGTTTGAATGTGTTTGACTTTCTTTTAATTCAATTAGCTTTGTAGAATGCATTAGACTTTCATTTGATTCAAATAGCGTTGTGTGATTGTGTTTGACTTTCATTTGATTAAATTAGCTTTGTTGAATGCATTTGACTTTCATTAGATTCATAAAGTTTTGTTTGAATGTGTTTGACTTTCATTTGATTCAATTAGCTTTGTAGAATGCATTAGACTTTCATTTGATTCAATTAGCTTTGTTTGAATGCTTTTCACTTTCAATTGATTCAATTAGCTTTGTAGAATGCATTTGACTTTCATTTGGTTAAATTAGGTTTTTGGAATGCATTTGACTTTCATATGATTCAAAAACCTTTGTTTGAATGTGTTTGACTCTTATTTGAATCAATTAGCTATGTTTGAATGTGTTTTACTTTCATTTGATTTAATTATCTTTGTAGAATGCTTTTGACTTTCATTTGATTCAATTAGCTTTGATGAATGCATTTGACTTTCATTTGATTCAAAAATCTTTGTTTGAATGTGTTTGACTTTCATTTGATTCAATTGGCGTTGTAGAATGCATTAGACTTTCATTTGATTCAATTAGCTTTGTTTGATTGTGTTTGACTTTCATTTGATTCAATTAGCTTTGTTGAATGCATTAGACTTTCATTTGATTCAAAAAGCTTTGTTTGAATGTCTTTGACGTTCATTTGATTCAATTAGCATTGTAGAATGCATTAGAGTTTCATTTGATTCAAATAGCGTTGTGTGATTGTGTTTGACTTTCATTTGATTAAATTAGCTTTGTTGAATGCATTCGAATTTCATTAGATTCATAAAGTTTTGTTTGAATGTGTTTGACTTTCATTTGATTCAATTAGCTTTGTAGAATGCATTAGACTTTCATTTGATTCAATTAGCTTTGTTTGAATACTTTTCACTTTCAAATGATTCCATTAGCTTTGTAGAATGCATTTGACTTTCATTTGATTAAATTATGTTTTTAGAATGCATTTGACTTTCATATTATTTAAAAACCTTTGTTTGAATGTGTTTGACTCTTATTTGAATCAATTAGCTATGTTTGAATGTGTTTTACTTTCATTTGATTTAATTATCTTTGTAGAATGCTTTTGACTTTCATTTTATTCAATTAGCTTTGATGAATGCATTTGACTTTCATTTGATTCAAAAATCTTTGTTTGAATGTGTTTGACTTTCATTTGATTTAATTCGCGTTGTAGAATGCATTAGACTTTCATTTGATTCAATTAGCTTTGTTTGACTGTGTTTGACTTTCATTTGATTCAATTAGCTTTGTTGAATGTATTTGACTTTCATTTGATTCAAAAAGCTTTGTTTGAATGTGTTTGACTTTCATTTGATTCAATTAGCTTTGTAGAATGCATTAGAGTTTCATTTGATTCAAATAGCGTTGTGTGATTGTGTTTGACTTTCATTTGATTAAATTAGCTTTGTTGAATGCATTTGACTTTCATTTGATTCATAAAGTTTTGTTTGAATGTGTTTGACTTTCATTTGATTCAATTAGCTTTGTAGAATGCATTAGACTTTCATTTGATTCAATTAGCTTTGTTTGAATGCTTTTCACTTTCAATTGATTCAATTAGCTTTGTAGAATGCATTTGACTTTCATTTGGTTAAATTAGGTTTTTGGAATGCATTTGACTTTCATATGATTCAAAAACCTTTGTTTGAATGTGTTTGACTCTTATTTGAATCAATTAGCTATGTTTGAATGTGTTTTACTTTCATTTGATTTAATTATCTTTGTAGAATGCATTTGACTCTCATTTGATTCAATTAGCTTTGATGAATGCATTTGACTTTCATTTGATTCAAAAAGCTTTGTTTGACTGTGTTTGACTTTCATTTGATTCAATTAGCTTTGTAAAATGCATTTGACTTTCATTTGATTAAATTAGCTTTGTGGAATGCATTTGACTTTCATATGATTTAAAATGCTTTGTTTGAATATGTTTGACTTTTATTTGAATCAATTAGCTATGTTTGAATGTGTTTTACTTTCATTTGATTTAATTTGCTTTGTAGAATGCATTTGAATTTCATTTGATACAATTAGCTTTATTGAATGCATTTTACTTTGATTTGAGTCAAAAAGCTTTGTTTGAATGTGTTTTACTTTCTTTTGATTCAATTAGCTTTGTAGAATGCATTAGACTTTCATTTGATTCAAATAGCGTTGTGTGATTGTGTTAGACTTTCATTTGATTAAATTAGCTTTGTTGAATGCATTTGACTTTCATTAGATTCATAAAGTTTTGTTTGAATGTGTTTGACTTTCATTTGATTCAATTAGCTTTGTAGAATGCATTAGACTTTCATTTGATTCAATTAGCTTTGTTTGACTGTGTTTGACTTTCATTTGATTCAATTAGCTTTGTTGAATGTATTTGACTTTCATTTGATTCAAAAAGCTTTGTTTGAATGTGTTTAACTTTCATTTGATTCAATTAGCTTTGTAGAATGCATTAGAGTTTCATTTGATTCAAATAGCGTTGTGTGATTGTGTTTGACTTTCATTTGATTAAATTAGCTTTGTTGAATGCATTTGACTTTCATTAGATTCATAAAGTTTTGTTTGAATGTGTTTGACTTTCATTTGATTCAATTAGCTTTGTAAAATGCATTTGACTTTCATTTGATTAAATTAGCTTTGTGGAATGCATTTGACTTTCATATGATTTAAAAAGCTTTGTTTGAATATGTTTGACTTTTATTTGAATCAATTAGCTATGTTTGAATGTGTTTTACTTTCATTTGATTTAATTTGCTTTGTAGAATGCATTTGAATTTCATTTGATACAATTAGCTTTATTGAATGCATTTTACTTTGATTTGATTCAAAAAACTTTGTTTGAATGTGTTTGACTTTCATTTGATTCAATTGGCGTTGTAGAATGCATTAGACATTAATTTGATTCAATTAGCTTTGTTTGATTGTGCTTGACTTTCATTTGATTCAATATGCTTTGTAGAATGCATTTGACTTTCATTTGATTTAAAAAGCTTTGTTTGAATGTGTTTGATTTTCATTTGATACAATTAGCTTTATAGAATGCATTAGACTTTCATTTGATTCAAAAACCATTGTTTGAATGTGTTTGACTTTCATTTGATTCAATTACCTTTGTTTGAATGTGTTTTACTTTTATTAGATTCAATTAGCTCTGTAGAATGCATTTGACTTTCATTTGATTCACTTAGCTTTGTTAAATGCATTTTACTTTCATACGATTCAAAAAGCTTTGTTTGAATGAGTTTGACTTTCATTTGATTCAATTAGCTTTGTTGAAAGCATTTCACTTTCATTTGATTCAAAATGCTTTGTTTGAATGTGTTTGACTTTCATTTGATTCAATTAGCTTTTAAAATGCATTTGACTTTCATTTGACTTTATTAGCTTTGTTGTATGCACATGACTTTAATTTTGATTCAAAAACTTTGTTTGAATGAGTTTGACTTTCATTTGAATCAATTAGCTTTGTTTGAATGTGTTTGACTTTCATTTGATTTAATTAGCTTGATAGAATGCATTTGACTTTCATTTGATTCAATGAGCTTTGTTGAAAGCATTTGACTTTCTTTTGATAAAAAAAGCTTTGTTTGAATGTGGTTGACTTTCATTTGATTCAATTAGCTTTGTTTTATTGTGTTTAACTTTCATTTGATTTAATTAGCTTTGTAGAATGCATTTGACTTTCATTTGATTCAATATGATTTGAAAAATGCATCTGACTTTCATTTGATTCAAATAGCTTCTTTGGATGCATTTGACTTTTAATATGATTAAAAAAGCTTTGTTTGAATGTGTTTGATTTTCATTTGATACAATTAGCTTTGTTTGAATGTGTTAGACTTTCATTTGATTTAATTAGCTTTGTAGAATGCATTTGGCTTTCGTTTGATTCAATATGATTTGTAGAATGCATTTGACTTTCGTTTGATTCAAATAGCTTCTTTGAATGCATTTGACTTTAATTTGATTCAAAAAGCTTTGTTTGAATGTGTTTGACTTTCATTTGAATCAATTAGCTTTGTTTTCATGTGTTTGACTTTCATTTGATTTAATTAGCTTTATAAAATGCATTTGACTCTCATTTGATTCAATTAGCTTTGTTGAATGCATTTGACTTTTATTTAATTTAAAAAGCTTTGTTTGAATGTGTTTGACTTTCTCTTGATTCAATTAGCTTTGTAGAATGCATTAGACTTTCATTTGATTCAAATAGCGTTGTGTGATTGTGTTTGACTTTCATTTGATTAAATTAGCTTTGTTGAATACATTTGACTTTCATTAGATTCATAAAGTTTTGTTTGAATGTGTTTGACTTTCATTTGATTCAATTAGCTTTGTAGAATGCATTAGACTTTCATTTGATTCAATTAGCTTTGTTTGAATGCTTTTCACTTTCAATTGATTCAATTAGCTTTGTAGAATGCATTTGACTTTCATTTGGTTAAATTAGGTTTTTGGAATGCATTTGACTTTCATATGATTCAAAAACCTTTGTTTGAATGTGTTTGACTCTTATTTGAATCAATTAGCTATGTTTGAATGTGTTTTACTTTCATTTGATTTAATTATCTTTGTAGAATGCTTTTGACTTTCATTTGATTAAATTAGCTTTGTTGAATGCATTTGACTTTCATTAGATTCATAAAGTTTTGTTTGAATGTGTTTGACTTTCATTTGATTCAATTAGCTTTGTAGAATGCATTAGACTTTCATTTGATTCAATTAGCTTTGTTTGAATGCTTTTCACTTTCAATTGATTCAATTAGCTTTGTAGAATGCATTTGACTTTCATTTGGTTAAATTAGGTTTTTGGAATGCATTTGACTTTCATATGATTCAAAAACCTTTGTTTGAATGTGTTTGACTCTTATTTGAATCAATTAGCTATGTTTGAATGTGTTTTACTTTCATTTGATTTAATTATCTTTGTAGAATGCTTTTGACTTTCATTTGATTCAATTAGCTTTGATGAATGCATTTGACTTTCTTTTGATAAAAAAAGCTTTGTTTGAATGTGGTTGACTTTCATTTGATTCAATTAGCTTTGTTTTATTGTGTTTAACTTTCATTTGATTTAATTAGCTTTATAAAATGCATTTGACTCTCATTTGATTCAACTAGCTTTGTTGAATGCATTTGACTTTTATTTAATTTAAAAAGCTTTGTTTGAATGTGTTTGACTTTCTCTTGATTCAATTTGCTTTGTAGAATGCATTAGACTTTCATTTGATTCAAATAGCGTTGTGTGATTTTGTTTGACTTTCATTTGATTAAATTAGCTTTGTTGAATGCATTTGACTTTCATTAGATTCATAAAGTTTTGTTTGAATGTGTTTGACTTTCATTTGATTCAATTAGCTTTGTAGAATGCATTAGACTTTCATTTGATTCAATTAGCTTTGTTTGAATGCTTTTCACTTTCAATTGATTCAATTAGCTTTGTAGAATGCATTTGACTTTCATTTGGTTAAATTAGGTTTTTGGAATGCATTTGACTTTCATATGATTCAAAAACCTTTGTTTGAATGTGTTTGACTCTTATTTGAATCAATTAGCTATGTTTGAATGTGTTTTACTTTCATTTGATTTAATTATCTTTGTAGAATGCTTTTGACTTTCATTTGATTAAATTAGCTTTGTTGAATGCATTTGACTTTCATTAGATTCATAAAGTTTTGTTTGAATGTGTTTGACTTTCATTTGATTCAATTAGCTTTGTAGAATGCATTAGACTTTCATTTGATTCAATTAGCTTTGTTTGAATGCTTTTCACTTTCAATTGATTCAATTAGCTTTGTAGAATGCATTTGACTTTCATTTGGTTAAATTAGGTTTTTGGAATGCATTTGACTTTCATATGATTCAAAAACCTTTGTTTGAATGTGTTTGACTCTTATTTGAATCAATTAGCTATGTTTGAATGTGTTTTACTATTTGATTTAATTATCTTTGTAGAATGCTTTTGACTTTCATTTGATTCAATTAGCTTTGATGAATGCATTTGACTTTCTTTTGATAAAAAAAGCTTTGTTTGAATGTGGTTGACTTTCATTTGATTCAATTAGCTTTGTTTTATTGTGTTTAACTTTCATTTGATTTAATTAGATTTATAAAATGCATTTGACTCTCATTTGATTCAATTAGCTTTGTTGAATGCATTTGACTTTTATTTAATTTAAAAAGCTTTGTTTGAATGTGTTTGACTTTCTCTTGATTCAATTAGCTTTGTAGAATGCATTAGACTTTCATTTGATTCAAATAGCGTTGTGTGATTGTGTTTGACTTTCATTTGATTAAATTAGCTTTGTTGAATGCATTTGACTTTCATTAGATTCATAAAGTTTTGTTTGAATGTGTTTGACTTTCATTTGATTCAATTAGCTTTGTAGAATGCATTAGACTTTCATTTGATTCAATTAGCTTTGTTTGAATGCTTTTCACTTTCAATTGATTCAATTAGCTTTGTAGAATGCATTTGACTTTCATTTGGTTAAATTAGGTCTTTGGAATGCATTTGACTTTCATATGATTCAAAAACCTTTGTTTGAATGTGTTTGACTCTTATTTGAATCAATTAGCTATGTTTGAATGTGTTTTACTTTCATTTGATTTAATTATCTTTGTAGAATGCTTTTGTTTTTCATTTGATTCAATTAGCTTTGATGAATGCATTTGACTTTCTATTGATAAAAAAAGCTTTGTTTGAATGTGGTTGACTTTCATTTGATTCAATTAGCTTTGTTTTATTGTGTTTAACTTTCATTTGATTTAATTAGCTTTATAAAATGCATTTGACTCTCATTTGATTCAATTAGCTTTGTTGAATGCATTTGACTTTTATTTAATTTAAAAAGCTTTGTTTGAATGTGTTTGACTTTCTCTTGATTCAATTAGCTTTGTAGAATGCATTAGACTTTCATTTGATTCAAATAGCGTTGTGTGATTGTGTTTGACTTTCATTTGATTAAATTAGCTTTGTTGAATGCATTTGACTTTCATTAGATTCATAAAGTTTTGTTTGAATGTGTTTGACTTTCATTTGATTCAATTAGCTTTGTAGAATGCATTAGACTTTCATTTGATTCAATTAGCTTTGTTTGAATGCTTTTCACTTTCAATTGATTCAATTAGCTTTGTAGAATGCATTTGACTTTCATTTGGTTAAATTAGGTTTTTGGAATGCATTTGACTTTCATATGATTCAAAAACCTTTGTTTGAATGTGTTTGACTCTTATTTGAATCAATTAGCTATGTTTGAATGTGTTTTACTTTCATTTGATTTAATTATCTTTGTAGAATGCTTTTGACTTTCATTTGATTAAATTAGCTTTGTTGAATGCATTTGACTTTCATTAGATTCATAAAGTTTTGTTTGAATGTGTTTGACTTTCATTTGATTCAATTAGCTTTGTAGAATGCATTAGACTTTCATTTGATTCAATTAGCTTTGTTTGAATGCTTTTCACTTTCAATTGATTCAATTAGCTTTGTAGAATGCATTTGACTTTCATTTGGTTAAATTAGGTTTTTGGAATGCATTTGACTTTCATATGATTCAAAAACCTTTGTTTGAATGTGTTTGACTCTTATTTGAATCAATTAGCTATGTTTGAATGTGTTTTACTTTCATTTGATTTAATTATCTTTGTATAATGCTTTTGACTTTCATTTGATTCAATTAGCTTTGATGAATGCATTTGACTTTCTTTTGATAAAAAAAGCTTTGTTTGAATGTGGTTGACTTTCATTTGATTCAATTAGCTTTGTTTTATTGTGTTTAACTTTCATTTCATTTAATTAGCTTTGTAGAATGCATTTGACTTTCATTTGATTCAATATGATTTGAAAAATGCATCTGACTTTCATTTGATTCAAATAGCTTCTTTGGATGCATTTGACTTTTAATATGATTAAAAAAGCTTTGTTTGAATGTGTTTGATTTTCATTTGATACAATTAGCTTTGTTTGAATGTGTTTGACTTTCATTTGATTTAATTAGCTTTGTAGAATGCATTTGGCTTTCGTTTGATTCAATATGATTTGTAGAATGCATTTGACTTTCGTTTGATTCAAATAGCTTCTTTGAATGCATTTGACTTTAATTTGATTCAAAAAGCTTTGTTTCAATGTGTTTGACTTTCATTTGAATCAATTAGCTTTGTTTTAATGTGTTTGACTTTCATTTGATTTAATTAGCTTTATAAAATGCATTTGACTCTCATTTGATTCAATTAGCTTTGTTGAATGCATTTGACTTTTATTTGATTTAAAAAGCTTTGTTTGAATGTGTTTGACTTTCTCTTGATTCAATTAGCTTTGTAGAATGCATTAGACTTTCATTTGATTCAAATAGCGTTGTGTGATTGTGTTTGACTTTCATTTGATTAAATTAGCTTTGTTGAATGCATTTGACTTTCATTAGATTCATAAAGTTTTGTTTGAATGTGTTTGACTTTCATTTGATTCAATTAGCTTTGTAGAATGCATTAGACTTTCATTTGATTCAATTAGCTTTGTTTGAATGCTTTTCACTTTCAATTGATTCAATTAGCTTTGTAGAATGCATTTGACTTTCATTTGGTTAAATTAGGTTTTTGGAATGCATTTGACTTTCATATGATTCAAAAACCTTTGTTTGAATGTGTTTGACTCTTATTTGAATCAATTAGCTATGTTTGAATGTGTTTGACTTTCATTTGATTTAATTAGCTTTGTAGAATGCATTTGGCTTTCGTTTGATTCAATATGATTTGTAGAATGCATTTGACTTTCATTTGATTCAAATAGCTTCTTTGAATGCATTTGACTTTAATTTGATTCAAAAATCTTTGTTTGAATGTGTTTGACTTTCATTTGAATCAATTAGCTTTGTTTTAATGTGTTTGACTTTCATTTGATTTAATTAGCTTTATAAAATGCATTTGACTCTCATTTGATTTAATTAGCTTTGTTGAATGCATTTGACTTTTATTTGATTTAAAAAGCTTTGTTTGAATGTGTTTTACTTTCTCTTGATTCAATTAGCTTTGTAGAATGCATTAGACTTTCATTTGATTCAAATAGCGTTGTGTGATTGTGTTTGACTTTCATTTGATTAAATTAGCTTTGTTGAATGCATTTGACTTTCATTAGATTCATAAAGTTTTGTTTGAATGTGTTTGACTTTCATTTGATTCAATTAGCTTTGTAGAATGCATTAGACTTTCATTTGATTCAATTAGCTTTGTTTGAATGCTTTTCACTTTCAATTGATTCAATTAGCTTTGTAGAATGCATTTGACTTTCATTTGGTTAAATTAGGTTTTTGGAATGCATTTGACTTTTAATATGATTAAAAAAGCTTTGTTTGAATGTGTTTGATTTTCATTTGATACAATTAGCTTTGTTTGAATGTGTTTGACTTTCATTTGATTTAATTAGCTTTGTAGAATGCATTTGGCTTTCGTTTGATTCAATATGATTTGTAGAATGCATTTGACTTTCATTTGATTCAAATATCTTCTTTGAATGCATTTGACTTTAATTTGATTAAATTAGCGTTGTTTGAATGTGTTTGACTTTCATTTGAATCAATTAGCTTTGTTTTAATGTGTTTGACATTCATTTGATTTAATTAGCTTTATAAAATGCATTTGACTCTCATTTGATTCAATTAGCTTTGTTGAATGCATTTGACTTTTATTTGATTTAAAAAGCTTTGTTTGAATGTGTTTGACTTTCATTTGAATCAATTAGCTTTGTTTTAATGTGTTTGACTTTCATTTGATTTAATTAGCTTTATAAAATGCATTTGACTCTCATTTGATTCAATTAGCTTTGTTGAATGCATTTGACTTTTATTTGATTTAAAAAGCTTTGTTTGAATGTGTTTGACTTTCTTTTGATTCAATTAGCTTTGTAGAATGCATTAGACTTTCATTTGATTCAAATAGCGTTGTTGATCCAAGATCAAGAAGCCCACTTAGAAGCTCCGTGGATCAAGAACCAATTGCCCTTATCTTGGAAACTCTTGGATTTTATTCATTTTCAAAGAGGGCCGAAATTCTATGTTGCATTTCATGGGTGGATTGAAGATTGGAAGCAATTGGCATACATCACACTTTGGCCCATTTTCACTACTATTTTTGGGCGTGTGAATCATGGTCCATTTACTTATTTTTATTAGCTTAAGTTTGTAACTTTATTTGCTGAAAAATAATGCCAAGAGTTGCTCATTGGCTAGTTGTAATAGGAAGAGTTTAACTCTTCATCTTTAGGCTTAATTAGTGCATTTAAAGCTAGCTTGTATTAAGGAAAACCGTGGCTTTTGGCTCTCCATCTTTTGGACGGTTTTCCTTGCCTTTTGGTGTGCTTATTTGCTGCTCCTTTCCTCTATAAAAGGGAGAGCAAACCAGAAATAAAATCAGTTTTGGAGATATACATAAAAACCGTGAGGTTTGTTTAACATTCTTCTTTGTGTTTGTCCAAAGTTTGAGTGTTGTTCCTTATAACTTTGAGTGTGTTCTTGAGTTGTAAGATTAGGGGAAACTTTGAGTGTGTCTCGAGTTTCTAGCCTAAGATCCCAATACCTTGAGTTTGTTCTTGGGTTTTGGTTATTTTCGCAATTCCAAAACGTATAAAAGGCGAGTTGTTTTCTTTCGAGTCTAATACCTTATCATTATGTTGGAAGGGTGTATTAGACTTACATCATCTGGTATCAGAGCCTAGGTTAGGGTTTTCTTGAAGAAAATCGAGTTTGAAGGCGTTTGGAGCAAAACGGCAGAATTCGATCAGTTTGGAGTTACGGTTTGAGAAGGCTATATCTCCTTCGTTTTCTGTCCAAATTGAGTGATTCTTTTTTTGAATCTGGATATTTTGTTGTTTAGATTACTCACAAAAAAGTTCAGATTTTTTGGAATTTTTCTGCTAATAAATTGGGCAGGTTTTTCGCAGCAGCGCAGAAAAGTGGCAAAACCGGGAAGGCAGAATTCAATTGAAGATTTCTCCCTCATCCGAAAAGCTTTTGAGGAGTTTCTTTTTTTCAAATTGGTTGTTTTGATCTGAATTTTCTGGATTTGTAAGCCTTTGAGAGTCTCGAGGCAATTTTCGTTTTGCACTTTGTCTCTAATTTCTGCAGTTTTCACTCATTGTACTTGTAATAGCCTAGCAAAATAGTGGAAATCATGGCTAGTGAGGAGCTTGCTAGAATGTTGCAAGTAATCACTGAAAAATTGGAGAGTTTGGAGAAAAAAACAGAAGAAAGTGAGGAGGAGAAGGCTAGGCAAAATTTTAGGATGGATACAATTGCCGATATGGTGTTGCAAACAACTAGAAAACTGAACGAGTTAGAAAATGAGGATGTGGGTAGTGGAAACAACCTTAGGCAATTTGATGAAGATAGGGGGCTTAAGATTGACCTACCAGAGTTTGATGGGGGACATGATAGTGAAGCCTTTCTAGATTGGGTGAGGCAAATTGAAACTGTTTTTGAGTATAAGGGGTTTAATGATAAAAAAAGGTTCAAATTGTCTATTCTAAAACTCACTAAACTTGCTGCCCTATGGTATGAAAACCTCAAGGCAAATAGAAGAAGAGAGGGAAAAGAAAAAATTGACTCATGGGAGAAGTTAAAAAAAAGAATGAGGGATAAATGGGTTAGTAAGGAGTATGAACAAGAGCAATACCTTAAGTTAACCCACCTTTCACAAGACAATGGCATGAGTGTGGAAGAGTACATGAAAGAGTTTGAGAAGTTGTGCTTAATTTGCGATTTACAAGAAAAAGAAACTTTCAAGATAGCTCGTTTTGTTAAAGGGTTGTCTAAAGGGATTTGTAGAAAAGTGGAGGTGACTCACTATGCCACTTTTAGTGATGTTTGTAAACTCGCCTTGAAGTATGAGGCACAAGCTAAGGAGGAAAAGGAGAAAGAGAAGCCCAAAACTTCCTCTTTTAAGAGTACTTCGAAATTTACTCCTTTCAACTCTAATGAGAGTACTTTTCAAAGAGAAACTTCTCCAAATAGCTCATCAAGTTCTAAGTTTGATAAAGGGAAAGAAAAACAAGTAGTTTCCCCTAGTGAGCTTGCAACTAGGAGAAAATGCTTCAAGTGTCATGGTAGGGGTCATATCGCTAGTGAGTGTCCTAGTAAAACTGTTTTGACCGCCACACAATGCGCAATTATGGATGAAGAAGAACAAATGTATAACTTTGTGACTCAAGAAGAAGAGAGTAATGGGGAGGACGACTTTGAAGAAGAGATTTCTCCAGAAAGTGACCATAACTTATTGGTGGTTCGCAAAATCTTACTTGGTGAGCCCCAAGTTGATGGGAGGCAACGAAACAACTTGTTCCACACTAGAAGCAAGATAGGTGAAAAAACTTGTAATGTGATTGTGGATAGTGGCGCTCAAATTGATGTGATTTCGTCTGAGGCTGTGAGTAAGTTGAAGCTACCTACTAGGATTCATGATGAGCCTTATAAGCTCAATTGGTTGAATAATGGTACCAACATGAGGGTGAAGAAACAAGCCTTGGTGACTTATTCCATTGGAGGGTTCAAAGATGAGCGTTGGTGTGATATTCTTCCTATGGATGCTTGCCATTTGTTGCTTGGAAGACCGTGGCAATTTGATCATGATTCGGTACACAAATGTAAATCTAATGTGTTTATTGTAACTACCAAAGATGGTAGAAAAGTTAGATTGTTGCCTTTACCTCCAAAAGTTGCTAAGAAAGAAAAAGAGAAAAGCAACTATCTTGTAATTTGTACTAAACTTGAAAATATAGTGGAAGAAATGGGGGAAGGGTATGCTTTGGTTGGGAAGGCCAAAGATGAGATTTGTACTTCTCATAATAACTCATCACCTTTAAATGAGTTGTTAGGAGAATACAAATATGTTTTTCCAGATGACTTGTCCAACAGTCTACCTTCAAATAGGTGTATTGACCATGCAATTCCAAGAGTCCCTTTGCCTCACAATGCTATCTGCCGGCAAATGACACTTAAAGGGGGGAATAAGTGGAAAACGACGTCCAAAACCAAGCAAGGGTTGTATGAGTGGTTGAAAAAGATGCTAAAAAGGGGGTGTGTGCAAGTGAATCATAAAATTGATTTAAAAAGTGCTACTTTCAACATACGAGATTTATCTCCTTATTTAAAAGATGCAAGTTTGGGGTCAAACTTTTTTCAAGAAGGGGAGAATGATCCAAGATCAATGACCAAAGTGGTCAAGGTTCGAATATTCCAGTCCATGAGTCGAACGTTAGGGAATTGATTTTGTCCAAGTCTTTCTTCGGTGCTACTCCTATGAATTTTGGCGTGTACAGTCCAGATAATTCCTCTATTGGTTGCACCGTATTGAGCGTGGCTAATTACCTCAATGATGGGGGAATGTAGGCTGGTTTAATACATATTTCAAGGAGAGTTTCAAGCTGGTTTAATTTCGAAATAAAGGAGCTTGAATGAAGGCTTAATTGGGAGGTTACAAAGGCGCATTTCAAGGCTACTTTGGGGGACGAATTTGGACAGCTTCTTGAGTCATTTTGCTGAACGTTTTGGGAGTTATTCTTCCCTTGTTTTAAGCTTCCTTAATTAGAGAAATAATTAGTTGTAATGGGGATTATTTGGACGGTTATGAGCCACTTAATCTACCCCTTTTTTTTAGCATTGTTATTTCTGATTTCTTGTTTATTTTAGCTAAGTATAGAAGCAATTAAATGATGTACTAAAGCTATAAATAGCATGCTAATGATCAATGAAAAAGACATCAGATTATTGCCTAAAACTTCTAAGTTTGTTGTTGATTTCGACTTGTGTAAGTTGGAGTTGTTTTCCCAAATTGGAGAGTATTCCAAATTTGAAGAGTTTGTGTTTTAGTGAGAGTTCCTAAGACTTAAACTTGTAGTTGTCGAATAGGTGAGAGTTCCCTAATCACTACTACGCCCAAACAAGTGAGTGAGCGTTCCTCCTTGTTATATCCTCAAGTTAAGGGTGAGAGTTCCCCTAAACTTTCTTGATTGCTCCACGTTAATACTTAAACTAAACACCACACGCATTCCAGACCATTTGTAAACAAGTTTCTCACCTTGCTTACACATCATTTGGCGCGTCAGGTAGGGGGAAGATTTTCCTAAATTCTTCCAAAGGGGTCGAATACCTACATACCATGGGAGAGAATCAAGACTTGAGGACAGCCTTGGAAGCTCTTAATCGATCCATTGCTAGTCAAGAGAGGTTGGCCGAAACCAATGCCAATCTACAAGGGAACCTTGCTGCCTTGATGGCAAGGCTCATGAACGAGCAAGATAGGAGAGATCAAGGTGATGAACCTCCACCTAGGAGGGAAGATAGGAGTCTCAAAGTGGACGTTCCTACCTTTGATGGGACACTTGACCCAGAGAAGTACTTGGAGTGGGAGAAATCCTTGGAAAGATACTTTGATTACAAGGACATCCATGAGACGGTGCAACAATACAAGATAGCCAAAGTCAAACTTAAGGGCTATGGTGACAATTGGTTGCAAGGAGAACAAAGGGGGCGTACCCTTAGGGGTAAGGCTCACATTTCCACTTGGGAAAAGCTGAAGAAAAGAATGAGGGATCGTTTTATTCCTCACAATTACAAGCAAAGTCAATATGTGAAGTGGAGCACTTTGCAACAAAATGGAGAATCGGTTGAGGACTACATCAAGGAGTTTGATAGGCTCGCTATTGTATGTGAAGTCACGGAGAATGAAGAACTCAAGATGGGACGTTTCATGGCTGGTTTGGATCAAGAGTTGCAAGACAAACTTGAAGGTTACACCAATCTAACCTTTACTGAAGCTTGTAAACTTGTGATCAAGTTTGATTCAAAAAGGAAGAAGAAGAAGCCGGTTGTCACCCCTCAAGTGGCACGAAAACCAACCTTTCCTATCAAGGATGGTTCTTCTTTTGTCAAAACCAACGATCCACCTAAGAAGGACAAGAAAGATTTCAAACTAAGTGACATTGTGTGTTACAAATGTGGAGGAAGAGGTCACTTGAAGAAGGATTGTCCTAATGCAAGAGCTTTGACCATGCAAGAGGTGAAGCTTATTGCGAATCAAAACATCAATTGGGAGGACTTTGAAATAGAAGAAGGGGAGGACGTGAATTCTCACAACGAAGATGAGGAGGAGGAGCAGTGCTTCCCCGAGGTGGAGGCCAAAACAAATCTGGTTGTAAGAAGGGCGTTGCAAGCTCACATTGAGGAACCGCTAGCACCACAAAGGCAGCACATTTTTATCACCAAATGCAAGGTGAAAGGCGAGGTATGTGATTTGATTGTAGATGGTGGTAGTGAGGCAAACACAGTTTCTAAGACATTAGTAACTAAACTTGGTCTTACAACTACAAATCACCCACATCCCTATAAATTGAGTTGGTTGGATTCTAGTTCTAGTACGGGGGTTAGAAAACAATGCATGGTTAGTTTTTCTATTGGATCTTATTATGACTCTCAATTGTGTGACGTTGTTTCTATGGATGCTTGTCATATTTTGCTTGGTAGGCCTTGGCAATCTGACCGAAAGTCACTTCATGATGGGTACCATAACACTTACACCATAACTCACCAAGGAAAACAGAAAAAACTACACCCTTTGCCACCCCCACGTTTTTCACAAACCCCAAAACAACCTAAAGAAGTTTCGTTGCTCACCTTAAAAGAGTTTGAGAGGGAGGTTGAAGGTGAGGATGAGTTATACTTATTGTACTCTAAAGAAGTCCACGAAAATTTTGTGAGTCAAAACCCCAAATTGGCTCAATTGATTAAGGACTTTGAAGATGTTTTTCCAGATGAGTTACCTAAGGGGTTGCCACCTTTGAGAGGGATTGAACATCAAATTGATCTCATTCCCGGTGCCCCTTTGCCAAATAAGCCTGCCTATAGGTGTAATCCCTTGGAAACTAAGGAGTTACAACGTCAAATAGAGGAGTTGATGAGTATGGGGTATGTACGTGAGTCTATGAGTCCGTGTGCTGTTCCTGCTCTTTTGGTCCCTAAAAAGGATGGTACATGGCGTATGTGTATTGATAGTAGGGCTGTTAACAATATTACTATCAAGTACAGGTTTCCAATTCCAAGGCTAGATGACATGCTTGATGAATTGAGTGGCTCGAAGGTGTTTTCAAAAATTGATTTGAGAAGTGGTTATCATCAAATTCGGATGAGAGAAGGGGATGAATGGAAGACCGCTTTCAAAACCAAGCACGGTTTGTATGAGTGGCTCGTGATGCCATTTGGGCTCACCAACGCACCTAGTACTTTCATGAGGTTGATGAACGAGGTGTTGCGGCCTTTCCTTGGCAAGTTCGTGGTGGTGTATCTTGATGATATCCTTATCTATAGCAAAGATGGAGACGAACATTTGTTACATTTATTTAATGTTTTCACTGTTTTGAGGGAACAAAAATTGTATGGAAAACTTGAAAAATGTAATTTTATGCTATATGAGGTCACTTTTCTTGGTTACATTATTTCAGGTGAAGGTGTGAAAGTTGATCCTAGCAAGGTTGAGGCTATTCAATCATGGCCTAGCCCGAAGACACTCACGGAGGTCCGTTCTTTCCATGGATTAGCTTCCTTTTATAGGAGGTTCATTCGCAATTTTAGCACTCTCATGGTCCCTATCACCGAGTGCACAAAGAAGGGCTCGTTTGAGTGGACTCCTCAAGCTCAACGGGCGTTTGAAGTGATCAAAGAGAAAATGTGCAATACACCTATCCTAGCACTTCCAGATTTTTCAAAACCGTTTGAAGTTGAGTGTGATGCAAGTGGGAAGGGGATTGGTGCCGTGTTGATTCAAGAAGGACGTCCTATTGCCTACTTTAGTGAGAAATTGAGTCAAGGCAAGCTGAATTATTCCACCTATGACAAGGAGTTCTATGCGATGGTGCGAGCTTTGGATCATTGGTCGCATTACTTGAGACCACAACCATTCATACTTCATTCTGACCATGAGTCTTTGAGGTTCATCCATGGCCAAAAGAAGTTGAGTTCGAGGCATGCGAAGTGGGTGGAATTCTTGCAAACATTTAACTTTTCATCCAAGTACAAGAGTGGAAAGGCGAATGTTGTTGCAGATGCCTTATCTCGAAGACATACTTTACTTGGAGTCGTTGAGGCTAAAGTCCTTGGGTTCGAATTGATCAAAGAATACTACAAGGAAGATGATGATTTCAAGGTCATTTTGGAGAAATGCGTAAATGGAGTTTATGATTTATTTTCCTTACAAAATGATTTTCTTTTTAAGGGAAATAGGTTATGCATTCCTAAATGTCCAATTCAAAACTTGTTGATTCATGAGGCACATGGAGGAGGTCTAGCAGGCCATTTCGGAGTTCAAAAGACTATGGAGCTTCTTCAAGCTCATTTTTATTGGCCTAATATGCTATCTACTGTTCACCGTGTTGTAACTCGTTGCTCTACTTGTCAAAGGGCGAAGATGGTGTTTCACAAGGGTCTTTACAAGCCATTGCCAATTCCGGAGAGACCTTGGGAAGACATAAGTATGGATTTCATTGTGGCTTTACCTAGAACTCAAAGAGGTAAGGACTCAATCATGGTGGTGGTTGATCGCTTCTCAAAGATGGCTCACTTTGTCCCTTGTCATAAAACCGAGGATGCTATGAAGGTGGCAAAATTGTATTTTGATGAGATTGTTCGTTTCCATGGAGTCCCACGCACCATTGTTTCAGATCGAGATACAAAGTTCCTAAGTCATTTTTGGAAGTCTTTGTGGCGTCTTATGGGAACCAAGTTGCTGTTTTCTACCTCACATCACCCCCAAACCGATGGCCAAACCGAGGTGGTGAATAGGGTGCTAGGTTCTTTGCTTAGGACCTTGGTTAGTAAGAGCACCAAAGATTGGGATGTCAAGCTTGCTCATGCCGAGTTTGCTTACAATAGAACTCCTAGTGCTACTACAAAGTATTCTCCTTTTGAAGTAGTCTATGGTTCTAATCCCTATGTTCCAATTGATCTCATAGCCTTGCCTCAAGACAAGTTCGTGCATGGAGGTGCAAAGGAACAAGCCGAGTTCATGGTGAAAATCCACAAAGAAGTGAGGAAGAACATCGAGAGGGCTAATGAAATCTATAAGAAGCAAGCCAACAAGAGAGTCAAAAACGTGAGAAGCTTTGAAGTTGGTGACTTGGTGTGGATCTACATGAGGAAGGAAAGGTTTCCCAATCAAAGGAAGAACAAGCTCATGCCACGAGCCGAGGGTCCATTTGAGATAGTGGAAAAGATCAATGACAATGCCTACAAGGTAGATTTGGGAGGAAAGTATGGCGTCTCAAGCACATTCAATGTGGGGGATCTGGCACCGTATTGTAATGATGAAGAATTGAGGGCAATTCCCTTTGAAGAAGGGGAGGATGACCAAAGTGGTCAAGGTTCGAATATTCCAGTCCATGAGTCGAACGTTAGGGAATTGATTTTGTCCAAGTCTTTCTTCGGTGCTACTCCTATGAATTTTGGCGTGTACAGTCCAGATAATTCCTCTATTGGTTGCACCGTATTGAGCGTGGCTAATTACCTCAATGATGGGGGAATGTAGGCTGGTTTAATACATATTTCAAGGAGAGTTTCAAGCTGGTTTAATTTCGAAATAAAGGAGCTTGAATGAAGGCTTAATTGGGAGGTTACAAAGGCGCATTTCAAGGCTACTTTGGGGGACGAATTTGGACAGCTTCTTGAGTCATTTTGCTGAACGTTTTGGGAGTTATTCTTCCCTTGTTTTAAGCTTCCTTAATTAGAGAAATAATTAGTTGTAATGGGGATTATTTGGACGGTTATGAGCCACTTAATCTACCCCTTTTTTTTAGCATTGTTATTTCTGATTTCTTGTTTATTTTAGCTAAGTATAGAAGCAATTAAATGATGTACTAAAGCTATAAATAGCATGCTAATGATCAATGAAAAAGACATCAGATTATTGCCTAAAACTTCTAAGTTTGTTGTTGATTTCGACTTGTGTAAGTTGGAGTTGTTTTCCCAAATTGGAGAGTATTCCAAATTTGAAGAGTTTGTGTTTTAGTGAGAGTTCCTAAGACTTAAACTTGTAGTTGTCGAATAGGTGAGAGTTCCCTAATCACTACTACGCCCAAACAAGTGAGTGAGCGTTCCTCCTTGTTATATCCTCAAGTTAAGGGTGAGAGTTCCCCTAAACTTTCTTGATTGCTCCACGTTAATACTTAAACTAAACACCACACGCATTCCAGACCATTTGTAAACAAGTTTCTCACCTTGCTTACACATCAATCAAGAAGCCCACTTAGAAGCTCCGTGGATCAAGAACCAATTGCCCTTATCTTGGAAACTCTTGGATTTTATCCATTTTCAAAGAGGGCCGAAATTCTATGTTGCATTTCATGGGTGGATTGAAGATTGGAAGCAATTGGCATACATCACACTTTGGCCCATTTTCACTACTATTTTTGGGCGTGTGAATCATGGTCCATTTACTTATTTTTATTAGCTTAAGTTTGTAACTTTATTTGCTGAAAAATAATGCCAAGAGTTGCTCATTGGCTAGTTGTAATAGGAAGAGTTTAACTCTTCATCTTTAGGCTTAATTAGTGCATTTAAAGCTAGCTTGTATTAAGGAAAACCGTGGCTTTTGGCTCTCCATCTTTTGGACGGTTTTCCTTGCCTTTTGGTGTGCTTATTTGCTGCTCCTTTCCTCTATAAAAGGGAGAGCAAACCAGAAATAAAATCAGTTTTGGAGATATACATAAAAACCGTGAGGTTTGTTTAACATTCTTCTTTGTGTTTGTCCAAAGTTTGAGTGTTGTTCCTTATAACTTTGAGTGTGTTCTTGAGTTGTAAGATTAGGGGAAACTTTGAGTGTGTCTCGAGTTTCTAGCCTAAGATCCCAATACCTTGAGTTTGTTCTTGGGTTTTGGTTATTTTCGCAATTCCAAAACGTATAAAAGGCGAGTTGTTTTCTTTCGAGTCTAATACCTTATCATTATGTTGGAAGGGTGTATTAGACTTACATCAGTTGTGTGATTGTGTTTGACTTTCATTTGATTAAATTAGCTTTGTTGAATGCATTTGACTTTCATTAGATTCATAAAGTTTTGTTTGAATGTGTTTGACTTTCATTTGATGCAATTAGCTTTGTAGAATGCATTAGACTTTCATTTGATTCAATTAGCTTTGTTTGAATGCTTTTCACTTTCAATTGATTCAATTAGCTTTGTAGAATGCATTTGACTTTCATTTGATTAAATTAGGTTTTTGGAATGCATTTGACTTTCATATGATTCAAAAACCTTTGTTTGATTGTGTTTGACTCTTATTTGAATCAATTAGCTATGTTTGAATGTGTTTTACTTTCATTTGATTTAATTATCTTTGTAGAATGCTTTTGACTTTCATTTGATTCAATTAGCTTTGATGAATGCATTTGACTTTCATTTGATTTAAAAATCTTTGTTTGAATGTGTTTGACTTTCATTTGATTCAATTGGCGTTGTAGAATGCATTAGACTTTCATTTGATTCAATTAGCTTTGTTTGACTGTGTTTGACTTTCATTTGATTCAATTAGCTTTGTTGAATGTATTTGACTTTCATTTGATTCAAAAAGCTTTGTTTGAATGTGTTTGACTTTCATTTGATTCAATTAGCTTTGTAGAATGCATTAGAGTTTCATTTGATTCAAATAGCGTTGTGTGATTGTGTTTGACTTTCATTTGATTAAATTAGCTTTGTTGAATGCATTTGACTTTCATTAGATTCATAAAGTTTTGTTTGAATGTGTTTGACTTTCATTTGATTCAATTAGCTTTGTAAAATGCATTTGACTTTCATTTGATTAAATTAGCTTTGTGGAATGCATTTGACTTTCATATGATTTAAAAAGCTTTGTTTGAATATGTTTGACTTTTATTTGAATCAATTAGCTATGTTTGAATGTGTTTTACTTTCATTTGATTTAATTTGCTTTGTAGAATGCATTTGAATTTCATTTGATACAATTAGCTTTATTGAATGCATTTTACTTTGATTTGATTCAAAAAGCTTTGTTTGAATGTGTTTGACTTTCATTTGATTCAATTGGCGTTGTAGAATGCATTAGACATTAATTTGATTCAATTAGCTTTGTTTGATTGTGCTTGCTTTTCATTTGATTCAATATGCTTTGTAGAATGCATTTGACTTTCATTTGATTTAAAAAGCTTTGTTTGAATGTGTTTGATTTTCATTTGATACAATTAGCTTTATAGAATGCATTAGACTTTCATTTGATTCAAAAACCATTGTTTGAATGTGTTTGACTTTCATTTGATTCAATTACCTTTGTTTGAATGTGTTTTACTTTTATTAGATTCAATTAGCTATGTAGAATGCATTTGACTTTCATTTGATTCACTTAGCTTTGTTAAATGCATTTTACTTTCATACGATTCAAAAAGCTTTGTTTGAATGAGTTTGACTTTCATTTGATTCAATTAGCTTTGTTGAAAGCATTTCACTTTCATTGGATTCAAAATGCTTTGTTTGAATGTGTTTGACTTTCATTTGATTCAATTAGCTTTTAAAATGCATTTGACTTTCATTTGACTTTATTAGCTTTGTTGTATGCACATGACTTTAATTTTGATTCAAAAACTTTGTTTGAATGAGTTTGACTTTCATTTGAATCAATTAGCTTTGTTTGAATGTGTTTGACTTTCATTTGATTTAATTAGCTTGATAGAATGCATTTGACTTTCATTTGATTCAATGAGCTTTGTTGAAAGCATTTGACTTTCTTTTGATAAAAAAAGCTTTGTTTGAATGTGGTTGACTTTCATTTGATTCAATTAGCTTTGTTTTATTGTGTTTAACTTTCATTTGATTTAATTAGCTTTGTAGAATGCATTTGACTTTCATTTGATTCAATATGATTTGAAAAATGCATCTGACTTTCATTTGATTCAAATAGCTTCTTTGGATGCATTTGACTTTTAATATGATTAAAAAAGCTTTGTTTGAATGTGTTTGATTTTCATTCGAATCAATTAGCTTTGTTTGAATGTGTTTGACTTTCGTTTGATTTAATTAGCTTTGTAGAATGCATTTGGCTTTCGTTTGATTCAATATGATTTGTAGAATGCATTTGACTTTCATTTGATTCAAATAGCTTCTTTGAATGCATTTGACTTTAATTTGATTCAAAAAGCTTTGTTTGAATGTGTTTGACTTTCATTTGAATCAATTAGCTTTGTTTTAATGTGTTTGACTTTCATTTGATTTAATTAGCTTTATAAAATGCATTTGACTCTCATTTGATTCAATTAGCTTTGTTGAATGCATTTGACTTTTATTTGATTTAAAAAGCTTTGTTTGAATGTGTTTGACTTTCTCTTGATTCAATTAGCTTTGTAGAATGCATTAGACTTTCATTTGATTCAAATAGCGTTGTGTGATTGTGTTTGACTTTCATTTGATTAAATTAGCTTTGTTGAATGCATTTGACTTTAATTAGATTCATAAAGTTTTGTTTGAATGTGTTTGACTTTCATTTGATTCAATTAGCTTTGTAGAATGCATTAGACTTTCATTTGATTCAATTAGCTTTGTTTGAATGCTTTTCACTTTCAATTGATTCAATTAGCTTTGTAGAATGCATTTGACTTTCATTTGGTTAAATTAGGTTTTTGGAATGCATTTGACTTTTAATATGATTAAAAAAGCTTTGTTTGAATGTGTTTGATTTTCATTTGATACAATTAGCTTTGTTTGAATGTGTTTGACTTTCATTTGATTTAATTAGCTTTGTAGAATGCATTTGACTTTCGTTTGATTCAATATGATTTGTAGAATGCATTTGACTTTCATTTGATTCAAATAGCTTCTTTGAATGCATTTGACTTTAATTTGATTAAATTAGCGTTGTTTGAATGTGTTTGACTTTCATTTGAATCAATTAGCTTTGTTTTAATGTGTTTGACTTTCATTTGATTTAATTAGCTTTATAAAATGCATTTGACTCTCATTTGATTTAATTAGCTTTGTTGAATGCATTTGACTTTTATTTGATTTAAAAAGCTTTGTTTGAATGTGTTTGACTTTCTCTTGATTCAATTAGCTTTGTAGAATGCATTAGACTTTCATTTGATTCAAATAGCGTTGTGTGATTGTGTTTGACTTTCATTTGATTAAATTAGCTTTGTTGAATGCATTTGACTTTAATTAGATTCATAAAGTTTTGTTTGAATGTGTTTGACTTTCATTTGATTCAATTAGCTTTGTAGAATGCATTAGACTTTCATTTGATTCAATTAGCTTTGTTTGAATGCTTTTCACTTTCAATTGATTCAATTAGCTTTGTAGAATGCATTTGACTTTCATTTGGTTAAATTAGGTTTTTGGAATGCATTTGACTTTTAATATGATTAAAAAAGCTTTGTTTGAATGTGTTTGATTTTCATTTGATACAATTAGCTTTGTTTGAATGTGTTTGACTTTCATTTGATTTAATTAGCTTTGTAGAATGCATTTGACTTTCGTTTGATTCAATATGATTTGTAGAATGCATTTGACTTTCATTTGATTCAAATAGCTTCTTTGAATGCATTTGACTTTAATTTGATTAAATTAGCGTTGTTTGAATGTGTTTGACTTTCATTTGAATCAATTAGCTTTGTTTTAATGTGTTTGACATTCATTTGATTTAATTAGCTTTATAAAATGCATTTGACTCTCATTTGATTCAATTAGCTTTGTTGAATGCATTTGACTTTTATTTGATTTAAAAAGCTTTGTTTGAATGTGTTTGACTTTCTTTTGATTCAATTAGCTTTGTAGAATGCATTAGACTTTCATTTGATTCAAATAGCGTTGTGTGATTGTGTTTGACTTTCATTTGATTAAATTAGCTTTGTTGAATGCATATGACTTTCATTAGATTCATAAAGTTTTGTTTGAATGTGTTTGACTTTCATTTGATTCAATTAGCTTTGTAGAATGCATTAGACTTTCATTTGATTCAATTAGCTTTGTTTGAATGCTTTTCACTTTCAATTGATTCAATTAGCTTTGTAGAATGCATTTGACTTTCATTTGATTAAATTAGGTTTTTGGAATGCATTTGACTTTCATATGATTCAAAAACCTTTGTTTGAATGTGTTTGACTCTTATTTGAATCAATTAGCTATGTTTGAATGTGTTTTACTTTCATTTGATTTAATTATCTTTGTAGAATGCATTTGACTTTCATTTGATTCAATTAGCTTTGATGAATGCATTTGACTTTCATTTGATTTAAAAATCTTTGTTTGAATGTGTTTGACTTTCATTTGATTCAATTGGCGTTGTAGAATGCATTAGACTTTCATTTGATTCAATTAGCTTTGTTTGACTGTGTTTGACTTTCATTTGATTCAAATAGCTTTGTTGAATGTATTTGACTTTCATTTGATTCAAAAAGCTTTGTTTGAATGTGTTTGACTTTCATTTGATTCAATTAGCTTTGTAGAATGCATTAGAGTTTCATTTGATTCAAATAGCGTTGTGTGATTGTGTTTGACTTTCATTTGATTAAATTAGCTTTGTTGAATGCATTTGACTTTCATTAGATTCATAAAGTTTTGTTTGAATGTGTTTGACTTTCATTTGATTCAATTAGCTTTGTAAAATGCATTTGACTTTCATTTGATTAAATTAGCTTTGTGGAATGCATTTGACTTTCATATGATTTAAAAAGCTTTGTTTGAATATGTTTGACTTTTATTTGAATCAATTAGCTATGTTTGAATGTGTTTTACTTTCATTTGATTTAATTTGCTTTGTAGAATGCATTTGAATTTCATTTGATACAATTAGCTTTATTGAATGCATTTTACTTTGATTTGATTCAAAAAGCTTTGTTTGAATGTGTTTGACTTTCATTTGATTCAATTGGCGTTGTAGAATGCATTAGACATTAATTTGATTCAATTAGCTTTGTTTGATTGTGCTTGACTTTCATTTGATTCAATATGCTTTGTAGAATGCATTTGACTTTCATTTGATTTAAAAAGCTTTGTTTGAATGTGTTTGATTTTCATTTGATACAATTAGCTTTATAGAATGCATTAGACTTTCATTTGATTCAAAAACCATTGTTTGAATGTGTTTGACTTTCATTTGATTCAATTACCTTTGTTTGAATGTGTTTTACTTTTATTAGATTCAATTAGCTCTGTAGAATGCATTTGACTTTCATTTGATTCACTTAGCTTTGTTAAATGCATTTTACTTTCATACGATTCAAAAAGCTTTGTTTGAATGAGTTTGACTTTCATTTGATTCAATTAGCTTTGTAGAATGCATTAGACTTTCATTTGATTCAATTAGCTTTGTTTGAATGCTTTTCACTTTCAATTGATTCAATTAGCTTTGTAGAATGCATTTGACTTTCATTTGATTAAATTAGGTTTTTGGAATGCATTTGACTTTCATATGATTCAAAAACCTTTGTTTGAATGTGTTTGACTCTTATTTGAATCAATTAGCTATGTTTGAATGTGTTTGACTTTCATTTGATTTAATTAGCTTGATAGAATGCATTTGACTTTCATTTGATTCAATGAGCTTTGTTGAAAGCATTTGACTTTCTTTTGATAAAAAAAGCTTTGTTTGAATGTGGTTGACTTTCATTTGATTCAATTAGCTTTGTTTTATTGTGTTTAACTTTCATTTGATTTAATTAGCTTTGTAGAATGCATCTGACTTTCATTTGATTCAAATAGCTTCTTTGGATGCATTTGACTTTTAATATGATTAAAAAAGCTTTGTTTAAATGTGTTTGATTTTCATTTGAATCAATTAGCTTTGTTTGAATGTGTTTGACTTTCATTTGATTTAATTAGCTTTGTTGAATGCATTTGGCTTTCGTTTGATTCAATATGATTTGTAGAATGCATTTGACTTTCATTTGATTCAAATAGCTTCTTTGAATGCATTTGACTTTAATTTGATTCAAAAAGCTTTGTTTGAATGTGTTTGACTTTCATTTGAATCAATTAGCTTTGTTTTAATGTGTTTGACTTTCATTTGATTTAATTAGCTTTATAAAATGCATTTGACTCTCATTTGATTCAATTAGCTTTGTTGAATGCATTTGACTTTTATTTGATTTAAAAAGCTTTGTTTGAATGTGTTTGACTTTCTCTTGATTCAATTAGCTTTGTAGAATGCATTAGACTTTCATTTGATTCAAATAGCGTTGTGTGATTGTGTTTGACTTTCATTTGATTAAATTAGCTTTGTTGAATGCATTTGACTTTCATTAGATTCATAAAGTTTTGTTTGAATGTGTTTGACTTTCATTTGATTCAATTAGCTTTGTAGAATGCATTAGACTTTCATTTGATTCAATTAGCTTTGTTTGAATGCTTTTCACTTTCAATTGATTCAATTAGCTTTGTAGAATGCATTTGACTTTCATTTGGTTAAATTAGGTTTTTGGAATGCATTTGACTTTTAATATGATTAAAAAAGCTTTGTTTGAATGTGTTTGATTTTCATTTGATACAATTAGCTTTGTTTGAATGTGTTTGACTTTCATTTGATTTAATTAGCTTTGTAGAATGCATTTGGCTTTCGTTTGATTCAATATGATTTGTAGAATGCATTTGACTTTAATTTGATTCAAATAGCTTCTTTGAATGCATTTGACTTTAATTTGATTCAAAAAGGTTTGTTTGAATGTGTTTGACTTTCATTTGAATCAATTAGCTTTGTTTTAATGTGTTTGACTTTCATTTGATTTAATTAGCTTTATAAAATGCATTTGACTCTCATTTGATTCAATTAGCTTTGTTGAATGCATTTGACTTTTATTTGATTTAAAAAGCATTGTTTAAATGTGTTTGACTTTCTTTTGATTCAATTAGCTTTGTAGAATGCATTAGACTTTCATTTGATTCAAATAGCATTGTGTGATTGTGTTTGACTTTCATTTGATTAAATTAGCTTTGTTGAATGCATTTGACTTTCATTAGATTCATAAAGTTTTGTTTGAATGTGTTTGACTTTCATTTGATTCAATTAGCTTTGTAGAATGCATTAGACTTTCATTTGATTCAATTAGCTTTGTTTGAATGCTTTTCGCTTTCAATTGATTCAATTAGCTTTGTAGAATGCATTTTACTTTCATTTGGTTAAATTAGGTTTTTGGAATGCATTTGACTTTCATATGATTCAAAAACCTTTGTTTGAATGTGTTTGACTCTTATTTGAATCAATTAGCTATGTTTGAATGTGTTTTACTTTCATTTGATTTAATTATCTTTGTAGAATGCTTTTGACTTTCATTTGATTCAAAAATCTTTGTTTGAATGTGTTTGACTTTCATTTGATTCAATTGGCGTTGTAGAATGCATTAGACTTTCATTTGATTCAATTAGCTTTGTTTGATTGTGTTTGACTTTCATTTGATTCAATTAGCTTTGTTGAATGCATTAGACTTTCATTTGATTCAAAAAGCTTTGTTTGAATGTGTTTGACGTTCATTTGATTCAATTAGCATTGTAGAATGCATTAGAGTTTCATTTGATTCAAATAGCGTTGTGTGATTGTGTTTGACTTTCATTTGATTAAATTAGCTTTGTTGAATGCATTCGAATTTCATTAGATTCATAAAGTTTTGTTTGAATGTGTTTGACTTTCATTTGATTCAATTAGCTTTGTAGAATGCATTAGACTTTCATTTGATTCAATTAGCTTTGTTTGAATACTTTTCACTTTCAAATGATTCCATTAGCTTTGTAGAATGCATTTGACTTTCATTTGATTAAATTATGTTTTTAGAATGCATTTGACTTTCATATTATTTAAAAACCTTTGTTTGAATGTGTTTGACTCTTATTTGAATCAATTAGCTATGTTTGAATGTGTTTTACTTTCATTTGATTTAATTATCTTTGTAGAATGCTTTTGACTTTCATTTTATTCAATTAGCTTTGATGAATGCATTTGACTTTCATTTGATTCAAATATCTTTGTTTGAATGTGTTTGACTTTCATTTGATTCAATTGGCGTTGTAGAATGCATTAGACTTTCATTTGATTTAATTAGCTTTGTTTGACTGTGTTTGACTTTCATTTGATTCAATTAGCTTTGTTGAATGTATTTGACTTTCATTTGATTCAAAAAGCTTTGTTTGAATGTGTTTGACTTTCATTTGATTCAATTAGCTTTGTAGAATGCATTAGAGTTTCATTTGATTCAAATAGCGTTGTGTGATTGTGTTTGACTTTCATTTGATTAAATTAGCTTTGTTGAATGCATTTGACTTTCATTAGATTCATAAAGTTTTGTTTGAATGTGTTTGACTTTCATTTGATTCAATTAGCTTTGTAGAATGCATTAGACTTTCATTTGATTCAATTAGCTTTGTTTGAATGCTTTTCACTTTCAATTGATTCAATTAGCTTTGTAGAATGCATTTGACTTTCATTTGGTTAAATTAGGTTTTTGGAATGCATTTGACTTTCATATGATTCAAAAACCTTTGTTTGAATGTGTTTGACTCTTATTTGAATCAATTAGCTATGTTTGAATGTGTTTTACTTTCATTTGATTTAATTATCTTTGTAGAATGCTTTTGACTTTCATTTGATTCAATTAGCTTTGATGAATGCATTTGACTTTCATTTGATTCAAAAATCTTTGTTTGAATGTGTTTGACTTTCATTTGATTCAATTGGCGTTGTAGAATGCATTAGACTTTCATTTGATTCAATTAGCTTTGTTTGACTGTGTTTGACTTTCATTTGATTCAATTAGCTTTGTTGAATGTATTTGACTTTCATTTGATTCAAAAAGCTTTGTTTGAATGTGTTTGACTTTCATTTGATTCAATTAGCTTTGTAGAATGCATTAGAGTTTCATTTGATTCAAATAGCGTTGTGTGATTGTGTTTGACTTTCATTTGATTAAATTAGCTTTGTTGAATGCATTTGACTTTCATTAGATTCATAAAGTTTTGTTTGAATGTGTTTGACTTTCATTTGATTCAATTAGCTTTGTAGAATGCATTAGACTTTCATTTGATTCAATTAGCTTTGTTTGAATGCTTTTCACTTTCAATTGATTCAATTAGCTTTGTAGAATGCATTTGACTTTCATTTGGTTAAATTAGGTTTTTGGAATGCATTTGACTTTCATATGATTCAAAAACCTTTGTTTGAATGTGTTTGACTCTTATTTGAATCAATTAGCTATGTTTGAATGTGTTTTACTTTCATTTGATTTAATTATCTTTGTAGAATGCTTTTGACTTTCATTTGATTCAATTAGCTTTGATGAATGCATTTGACTTTCATTTGATTCAAAAATCTTTGTTTGAATGTGTTTGACTTTCATTTGATTCAATTGGCGTTGTAGAATGCATTAGACTTTCATTTGATTCAATTAGCTTTGTTTGATTGTGTTTGACTTTCATTTGATTCAATTAGCTTTGTTGAATGCATTAGACTTTCATTTGATTCAAAAAGCTTTGTTTGAATGTGTTTGACGTTCATTTGATTCAATTAGCATTGTAGAATGCATTAGAGTTTCATTTGATTCAAATAGCGTTGTGTGATTGTGTTTGACTTTCATTTGATTAAATTAGCTTTGTTGAACGCATTCGAATTTCATTAGATTCATAAAGTTTTGTTTGAATGTGTTTGACTTTCATTTGATTCAATTAGCTTTGTAGAATGCATTAGACTTTCATTTGATTCAATTAGCTTTGTTTGAATACTTTTCACTTTCAAATGATTCCATTAGCTTTGTAGAATGCATTTGACTTTCATTTGATTAAATTATGTTTTTAGAATGCATTTGACTTTCATATTATTTAAAAACCTTTGTTTGAATGTGTTTGACTCTTATTTGAATCAATTAGCTATGTTTGAATGTGTTTTACTTTCATTTGATTTAATTATCTTTGTAGAATGCTTTTGACTTTCATTTTATTCAATTAGCTTTGATGAATGCATTTGACTTTCATTTGATTCAAATATCTTTGTTTGAATGTGTTTGACTTTCATTTGATTCAATTGGCGTTGTAGAATGCATTAGACTTTCATTTGATTCAATTAGCTTTGTTTGACTGTGTTTGACTTTCATTTGATTCAATTAGCTTTGTTGAATGTATTTGACTTTCATTTGATTCAAAAAGCTTTGTTTGAATGTGTTTGACTTTCATTTGATTCAATTAGCTTTGTAGAATGCATTAGAGTTTCATTTGATTCAAATAGCGTTGTGTGATTGTGTTTGACTTTCATTTGATTAAATTAGCTTTGTTGAATGCATTTGACTTTCATTAGATTCATAAAGTTTTGTTTGAATGTGTTTGACTTTCATTTGATTCAATTAGCTTTGTAGAATGCATTAGACTTTCATTTGATTCAATTAGCTTTGTTTGAATGCTTTTCACTTTCAATTGATTCAATTAGCTTTGTAGAATGCATTTGACTTTCATTTGGTTAAATTAGGTTTTTGGAATGCATTTGACTTTCATATGATTCAAAAACCTTTGTTTGAATGTGTTTGACTCTTATTTGAATCAATTAGCTATGTTTGAATGTGTTTTACTTTCATTTGATTTAATTATCTTTGTAGAATGCTTTTGACTTTCATTTGATTCAATTAGCTTTGATGAATGCATTTGACTTTCATTTGATTCAAAAATCTTTGTTTGAATGTGTTTGACTTTCATTTGATTCAATTGGCGTTGTAGAATGCATTAGACTTTCATTTGATTCAATTAGCTTTGTTTGACAGTGTTTGACTTTCATTTGATTCAATTAGCTTTGTTGAATGTATTTGACTTTCATTTGATTCAAAAAGCTTTGTTTGAATGTGTTTGACTTTCATTTGATTCAATTAGCATTGTAGAATGCATTAGAGTTTCATTTGATTCAAATAGCGTTGTGTGATTGTGTTTGACTTTCATTTGATTAAATTAGCTTTGTTGAATGCATTCGAATTTCATTAGATTCATAAAGTTTTGTTTGAATGTGTTTGACTTTCATTTGATTCTATTAGCTTTGTAGAATGCATTAGACTTTCATTTGATTCAATTAGCTTTGTTTGAATACTTTTCACTTTCAAATGATTCCATTAGCTTTGTAGAATGCATTTGACTTTCATTTGATTAAATTATGTTTTTAGAATGCATTTGACTTTCATATTATTTAAAAACCTTTGTTTGAATGTGTTTGACTCTTATTTGAATCAATTAGCTATGTTTGAATGTGTTTTACTTTCATTTGATTTAATTATCTTTGTAGAATGCTTTTGACTTTCATTTGATTCAATTAGCTTTGATGAATGCATTTGACTTTCATTTGATTCAAAAATCTTTGTTTGAATGTGTTTGACTTTCATTTGATTCAATTGGCGTTGTAGAATGCATTAGACTTTCATTTGATTCAATTAGCTTTGTTTGACTGTGTTTGACTTTCATTTGATTCAATTAGCTTTGTTGAATGTATTTGACTTTCATTTGATTCAAAAAGCTTTGTTTGAATGTGTTTGACTTTCATTTGATTCAATTAGCTTTGTAGAATGCATTAGAGTTTCATTTGATTCAAATAGCGTTGTGTGATTGTGTTTGACTTTCATTTGATTAAATTAGCTTTGTTGAATGCATTTGACTTTCATTAGATTCATAAAGTTTTGTTTGAATGTGTTTGACTTTCATTTGATTCAATTAGCTTTGTAGAATGCATTAGACTTTCATTTGATTCAATTAGCTTTGTTTGAATGCTTTTCACTTTCAATTGATTCAATTAGCTTTGTAGAATGCATTTGACTTTCATTTGGTTAAATTAGGTTTTTGGAATGCATTTGACTTTCATATGATTCAAAAACCTTTGTTTGAATGTGTTTGACTCTTATTTGAATCAATTAGCTATGTTTGAATGTGTTTTACTTTCATTTGATTTAATTATCTTTGTAGAATGCTTTTGACTTTCATTTGATTCAATTAGCTTTGATGAATGCATTTGACTTTCATTTGATTCAAAAATCTTTGTTTGAATGTGTTTGACTTTCATTTGATTCAATTGGCGTTGTAGAATGCATTAGACTTTCATTTGATTCAATTAGCTTTGTTTGACAGTGTTTGACTTTCATTTGATTCAATTAGCTTTGTTGAATGTATTTGACTTTCATTTGATTCAAAAAGCTTTGTTTGAATGTGTTTGACTTTCATTTGATTCAATTAGCATTGTAGAATGCATTAGAGTTTCATTTGATTCAAATAGCGTTGTGTGATTGTGTTTGACTTTCATTTGATTAAATTAGCTTTGTTGAATGCATTCGAATTTCATTAGATTCATAAAGTTTTGTTTGAATGTGTTTGACTTTCATTTGATTCTATTAGCTTTGTAGAATGCATTAGACTTTCATTTGATTCAATTAGCTTTGTTTGAATACTTTTCACTTTCAAATGATTCCATTAGCTTTGTAGAATGCATTTGACTTTCATTTGATTAAATTATGTTTTTAGAATGCATTTGACTTTCATATTATTTAAAAACCTTTGTTTGAATGTGTTTGACTCTTATTTGAATCAATTAGCTATGTTTGAATGTGTTTTACTTTCATTTGATTTAATTATCTTTGTAGAATGCTTTTGACTTTCATTTGATTCAATTAGCTTTGATGAATGCATTTGACTTTCATTTGATTCAAAAATCTTTGTTTGAATGTGTTTGACTTTCATTTGATTCAATTGGCGTTGTAGAATGCATTAGACTTTCATTTGATTCAATTAGCTTTGTTTGACTGTGTTTGACTTTCATTTGATTCAATTAGCTTTGTTGAATGTATTTGACTTTCATTTGATTCAAAAAGCTTTGTTTGAATGTGTTTGACTTTCATTTGAATCAATTAGCTTTGTAGAATGCATTAGAGTTTCATTTGATTCAAATAGCGTTGTGTGATTGTGTTTGACTCTCATTTGATTAAATTAGCTTTGTTGAATGCATTTGACTTTCATTAGATTCATAAAGTTTTGTTTGAATGTGTTTGACTTTCATTTGATTCAATTAGCTTTGTAAAATGCATTTGACTTTCATTTGATTAAATTAGCTTTGTGGAATTGATAAGTGGCATTTATGCCACTATTTAGATCCTCTAATCTTGGTATTTTTCTACGTTTGTCCCTTGTTTGTACCCCCTTTTGCTCCGTTAATCTCTTTATTATGCTTTTGTGCTTTTCCTTGTGTTTTGTAGGCTTTTGGAGTTGATTTTAAGAGAATGAAGAGCTTGGAGAATTGGAGTTCATTTGAAGAGATACAAAGGAAGTTAAGGAGCAAGCAAGCAAGGCCATGCGGACAGCGCGGGTCGCGCTTTCAGAATGGCGCGGGCGCGCCAAACCCAGCGCGGGCGCGCCAAACCCAGCGCGGGCGCGCCTAACATTGGGGTCGAAACAATGAATTGGAGGCAGAATGTAGGCGCGATTTGGGCGCGGCTTAGGCGCGGGCGCGCCTATGATAGGCGCGGGCGCGCATATGATAGGCGCGGGCGCGCGTGGTCCTCCAAAACTGACCTTTGTTCACTCTTTTATCCATAACTTTTGATCTACAAATCGGATTGATGTGATTCAAGTTGCATTGGAAACTAGACTTGAATAGCTTTCCAACGGAAGGTCGCACGCCCCTAGAAGCCTCTTAGAACAGAAGTTATGGCCGTTTGAAAATGAATGTTGCTGTCAGGCTAATCCCAGGGCGCGGGCGCGCGTGCCTCTATCGCGGGCGCGCTCGAGCTGCTACGGGTCTTTTAAACCCTTCTTCCTCTCCTCTTTTTGGCCAAGTTTTGATTGGGGGTTTTCTCTCTCCTCTTTGAGGGGTTAAACCCTAACATCTCTCCATCAATCTTCACATAAATTAGGCTTAGATTTAGTTGTAATCTTTGTTTTTATACTTTGTAATGTAGATTAAGAGTAATTTAGGGTATTTTAGAGAGAGAAAGTGAAGAGCTTCAATGGTGGATTGAAGAAGATGAAGATGCAAAGTGACATTGTTTTGGATTCCTTTTCAATACTTCAATGAGCATTCTAAACTCTATCTCATTTATTGTTCTTTCCTAATTCCTTGCTTGATTAGAGTAGTTGTTTAGTTTAATTGCTTCTCTTTGTTCTTCTTGTTGGGTTTTGTGCTAGTTGTTCATGATTTGTGAGTAATTCCCTTTACTAAGGGATTGGTGATAGCATGTTGTGAATCTTGAATGTATTAGGCTAGACAAATGTTGGTTATATGTGATTAAATATACCTTGTAACCATGTTTTACTAATTACTCCATGTGAATGGCCAATCATGTGTTGTAATTGGGTGGATTGAACTAAGTTATGACGATAGTGTAATTTAGGGATATCCATTAGGTGATCGATTCTATGCAAAAACCTTAACTTTCATAGCTTATGACGATAGTATGAGCATGTGTTAAGTTGGGAAAGCCTTTGACCCCGATAGGTGGTTAGATGGTATTGTTGGTATTGCCTTATATGAGATATTTGGTTTGCATGTAAACTCATTTCCATTGCCTAACTTTATTGAAGATCATTGTCATGTTTGACCCTCTCCCTTGGTGTTAGTTTAACTTAATATTAATCTCATTTTGTTTATTGTTCTATCCATCCTATCTCTTTGACCTAGCTTAATTGGTGGTAGTGTTGATAGTGTTTATGCCGTCTCCGTGGTTAGACCCTCTACTTACCACTAAACTTGTTTAGTGTAGGTGTAGGCTTATAAATATTGTTTGGTTGAGGGTAGTTAGTCCAACGACCTAATTAACCTTCACCAAAATGGCGCCGTTGCCGGGGACGGCTTCCATTATTGTTGTATTACCTTATTGAGACTAGGTCTTTGTGAATTTTACAAAAAAAAAAAAAAAAAAAAAAAAAAAAAAAAAAAAAAGGGAAATTCCAAAAATATTTGAGCTTTCTTATTTTGTTGCTATTTGTTTTACTTCATTGAGTCATGGATCAATTTGTCAAAAATGAAATGTCACATCCTTCTTTGCCTCAATTTGAATATGAGCCCTTTTGGGTATACTTTGATAGGTTTGGAGACTTCTCTAATTACCATGGTTGTACTTTATGGGAGTCTTGTGAGATAATTTATTGGGGTTTGAATGAATACACTAGGGGGGTGGTTGAAAACATGTTTAATGGTGAATTTCGAGCCATATCTTCCGATGAGGCTTGGGATTTCTATTTGTGGTTTGCTCGGGATAGCAATGAGCAAGATAATTATGATAATTGTCGTGATTTTTCTAACTCTTGCATAAACTCTAATGATGATTCTTATGTTCCCCATGATGATCCCTTGATGCATGATGGCAACCCTTCCCTTTTGTATGCTAATTGTAATGAGATGCATCCCAATGTTGATAATGTTCATGATTTTTTTCAATGTTCATTAATTATGTGCATGAATTCCAATGATGCTTCACACACCCCAAATTCTCAAATGCATAATTCTTCATCTTCCTTTCCTTTTTCATACACGATTCCTAATGAGTTCCCCTATGTTTCTAATGAGCCTTTTTGTGAGGGTAATTCAGTGGGGAGATCGAAGGAAGAAGAGTGTATGGAGATGCTTAAGGAGTTCATGAGAAAACAAGATGAAGAGAGGAATGAAAGGGAAGCTTGGATTAAAATAATGGAAAGTAAAATTTCCCAACTAGCCTCATCCCAAGAGGATGCCTTTCCTTCTTCTCCCTCCTCCCATTTGAGTGAGCCTAAGGGTAATCAAGAGAGTGAGACAACTCATTTGGAATTTGAGAATGTGATTGAGGATGATGATTTTGAAAGTGATGGAGGGAGTATGGATGGTGAGATTTTTCATGACTTCGTGAATACCAACCCCTCCACCCAATTTGAGCCTCAAAACACTTCGCAACCCATTGACGATACAAAATTGATGCAATTAAACATTGATTTGAGGTTGCTTAGAGAAAAGTTTGGTTTAGGTGATGATGAGATACCGATGTTCATTCATGGTGACTTGGGGAATGTTAACAATGATGATCATGCTCTTGTTGAGAGTGAAATATCCCAATTGGTGATTGAGAATACATCGAAAATCTTTGAGGGTATTGAAGATGAGTTAGAAGAGAAAGCTTGTGATTCAATGCTAGGTGGTGTAATTGAGGTGGTGAGTGCGATCCCAATTCAAACCCTTTCAACTTACATCCCTTTTTCAAGGAAGTTTAGCAATATTCCTTCTTTTCCCATCTCACTACCATATTTTCTCAAAAATAAACCAATTGAGGAGCCCCTTGCCTCTCTATACCACCATGGCCTTACTTTTGATTTCAATGATGAGCTTTCACCTTCCAAAATGCAACTAAATGAGTTTGTTCCCTCTTTTTCTTTTTCTTATTTTAATTTTTCTTTTGATTTTTCTTTTGATTCTTTTGATTTTTCTTTTCCCCCTCCCCTCAAGCATAGAGTTTCTTTCAACTTTGTGCTTGCTTGTCATATGAGCATCACTTATGCTCTTTTTCATGAAATATTTTCCGATGCATATGACAAGCTTTTGCGTTCTTTGTCCGGTTATTTACTAATAAGGTCAATCTTGGACCTCAAACAAGACTTTCTCGGGAAGTAACCCGTGTTTATATTACTTTTACTTTTCTTTTATATCTTTTAATTTTATTTTCCTCTTGTTTATCTTTGTATATAGGTACTTGATGTCTATACTTTTGCGCATGACCTTGGACCGAGAACCATAAGAAGTAGCAAACCAAGGAATATTTGTATATGGAATTTGAAGCATCAAAGAAGAGCAATTAAATGGAAATGAGGAAAATGACTTAATTTGCGGGTTTCTACACCCACCTAACATTTTGGTTCACTCTTTCCATCTCCTCTCTTTTGTTGCTTTACCCTTTTATTGTCATATGGTTTGAAAGATAAATGTTTGTGGTTTTGTTGTTTCCTTCTTCCCTTTCTTGATCTCTTGATTGCTTGATTTACCCCCCTCCATACATACCAAGGTTTATTTTTTACTTTGGTTATTCTATATTTGGATGGACATGAGCGCCTTATTGATTTGACTTTTGGTATACATGGATTTGTTGATCATGCTCTCATCTTGCGCAACTGTATAAACATTCTCAAGTTGTTCTTGCCTTGTGAATATTTGCTTTTATAGAGGCTTTTCCTTAGGAAACAAGGCAAGTTTGCATATGTGTTTTATTCATTCTTGTTTTGGACTTAATGTTTTGAACTTGTGTCCTTGAATGCTTTCCTTCCTAATTGGTAATGGTATGCATGGTTTGAGAGTGTTTTGGGTTGAATTAAACATATTTTAATGCTAAGGTAGCGGTTTTAAGAACTTTTGGATACTTATAGCCTTAATCCATGGTTGTGGTAAGACGGTGTCGCTCTCCATAGTGGATATGAACCCCTTAGGTCGGTAATTGCTATACAAATCCCATGTGAGGTTTATTTGTTCTAGCCTTCATCAACTTTGTTGAGTGGCATATTTGGATCCTTGGCTATGCATTTTTCAATCCAGAGTTTGACTTCTATCTACCTGAGACCGTGACCGAACCCTTTAGGGGAGGACATAGGCATTTTTCATTTTCTTATCCTTCTTTTTTGTTTTGTTACAAAATTGGTTTTCTTTTATATTTGCCCCTCTTGCTAACCCTTTGAGCCTATTTCCCTTTCTTGATTTTGAGCCACATTACAAACCGAATGACATTTTGTTCCCCTAAACCTTTTGTTTATGTGAAGCATGTTCATTTGAGAATTGTTTTGTGTTGATTTTGAACCCAAATGAGAAAGTTGTAGTTCTTTGGTCAAGCAAGTGAGTAAACTACGTTTCTATTCAGTGAAATAAGAGCAAATGTGTATGAAAAGTCGTCCTTACTCAAATAAGGCGAAAAAAAAAAAAAAAAAAAGAAAAAAAAGAAAAAAAAATCTTAGTTGTAATCTTCATATCCCTCGTGTTTGAGCATTGAGGACAATGCTCCGTTCAAGTGTGGGGGAATTAGTCGTGATTCTTAATCTTGTTAGTGTGTGTTTGTTGAATAAGTGTGGGGGGAATACCACCAAATTTTTAATTGTATCTATTCTAAAGCATTCATTACTAGAGGAAGGTTGTCTCATTACCTTATTCAAGTCAAATTCAATAGAATCATTGTCAACCTTCAAGGTCATCTTACCTTCTTTGACATCGATGATCGCTTTAGAAGTAGCTAAGAATGGCCTACCCAAAATTATAGGAATTCTTTCATCTTCATCCATCTCAAGAACATAAAAATCTACCGGAAAGGTGAACTTACCAACTCTAAGGGGGATGTCCTCTACTTTCCCTATAGGCAATTTTGTGGACCTATCCGCTAGTTGGAGAGTGATGTTTGTAGGTGAAAGGCTTCCCACATTGAGCTTTTGGTAGACCGAGAAGGGCATTAAGCTCACACTAGCACCTAGGTCACACAAAGCCTTCCCCAAATGGATCTCATTGATAGAACAAGGAATGGAAAAACTACCGGGGTCTTGCAATTTGGTTGGTAGCTTACTAGAGAGAATGGCACTACAATTTGCGTTTAGATTAACGGTCTCACCCCTCCTCTCTTTCCATTCAAAAGGTCTTTTAGAAATTTAGAGTAGTGAGGCATCTCCTTCATAGCATCCACAAAGGGTATAGAAACATGCAAGCCTTTAACTACATCTAAAAATTTTCCGAATTGGGTATCAAGCTTAGACCTAGCAAATCTTTGGGGAAAAGGCAACCTCTCATTCCTAGGTTTGGAGATTAAGGGGTAAAGGTGTTTGCTCTTTGGTGCTCTCCTTTTCGGGTTCCTTCTCTTTTTCTCTCTCACCCCTCTCATGCTTTTCGGCACTTCCTTCTAGAACCTCACCCTCTCTTGATGACTCATCCTCAACCTCAAGTCCTATCCCTTTATCGGAACTCTTCTCAACATTTAAATCACTCTCAAGGATCTTCCCACTTCTAGTGGTAATGGCATACATAGATTTGGGGTTGACACCTTGGCTAGGTAAAGAAGAAGAGGAAGAAGGGGAGGATGAAGAACTTGGTTGGG